>JAPDSC010034006.1:201602-224272 GCA_026290005.1 Latrodectus geometricus | reverse complement strand
TACTAAAATTCTGAGGCAATCACATCGACAAATGTATATGGAAAAGGCAGGAATTCAACATCCATATTCCGTTGTGCAAAAGTGGCTGGAATCAAATCTGAGACTTCATACTCTGAAGAGCTATCCATCACTAGGACATGGTGAACCCGACTTTACCTGGCAAAAGTCGGTAAAGTCGGATGTCAAATAATGATGTCAAAATTACTTTTGAAACTGGCTGTATAATCAAGAACTGTATTTCTAATAAGACGGGCTAAAATTCGTCTTACTTTCCGATAACTAACCATCTAAGTAGATTTTGTGATTAAGTGGAGAAGAGATTGGTTGCATATACTTTTCGATATCCTTTTATTGTTTCTATCCATTGTGTGTGTGTGTGTGTGTGTTTAGTAAATAATTATTTTAATACCATTACACTTGCTTTTATGAATCTATCTATTTAGTTGACAGGTATAAAATATTGAAAGAAGTTATGATATAATATTTAAAAATATTTTGTTTTGGCAAGTATTCGACTCTGCACCAACCTTTCTGCTGCTTTGTTGCAAGCTTCCATAGTGTCCACTGGTGGTAGCTTATTATCTACTTGATCCAAACTGTCCCCTTCTTGGGCCTTTGATCTCAGCAATTGTCCCCCTCTGGGATTCATTCTTTTGACCAAGACGACTTCTTCTCCATTTTCTGCGATCCCGTTTTCTTGATTTACTGAAAAGCAAAGAAAAACACTAATGAAGTTGAAAAAATATAAAGGAAGTATAGAAAGAGATAACAATCTAATTTTTTCTATTAATAATGAGTCCAGATATGATTCTAACAATAGAACTGCATCACCAAAGTTTGTGATAATCTTATCTTTTTATGTTTTTCCAATCATTCATTTTAAAATGTAATAAGGAACCCCATTTTAAATTTTGACGTGTAACCACTTTAACAGTAAGAATTTTAAGAGAGTCGTAATTCTCTTCAGAGTGAAAAACGTATAAAAAGCTCGAATCAGCTATAACCACTGATAATGTGTCTGACAAACAAAGGTTAATCAACGATAGTTGATGTACTGTCAAATGAAGAACCATCTCGTGGTATAGTAATTAGGTGGTTAACAAAATTTCACAATTGTTACAATTTTCTTCAGAATGAAAACCACATAGGATGGTTCTGATCAGCTTTAGCCTCTAATAATGCGTCTGTCATAAGAAAAATATTAATCAATGATAATTTATGTGGTGTCAAATGAAGATCTATTTAGTGGTACAGTAATTAGATGGTTAGCAGAATTTCATTGTAGTTGCAATTCTCAGCAGAATGAAAACCGCTTAAAATATCTGTATCAGCTTTAAGCTCTGATAACGTGTCTGTCGTATGAAAGATATTAATTAATGATAACTACTGTGCTTATCAAATGAATATCCATCTTGCGATACTGTAATTAGATGGTTAGGAAAATTTCCTCGCTGTTACAATTCTTTTCAGAAAGAAGACCATATGGGTATGGTTTTATCAGCTGTAGCCTCTGATAATGTATTTGTCTGACAAAAAATATTGATCAATCATAATATCTGTAACTTCCAAATGAATGTTCATCTCATAATATTGCATTCAAACGATCGACAGAATTTCAAAAGATGGAAATTCTTTTTATGAAGACATAGTGGGATGTTATTAGCTGTAAACTCTGATAATTTGTAAAATGTTAATCGATGATAATTACTGTGCTCTCAATAGGATACAGAAGGAATAAAATAAAACTGCGGTGTAGAAATTATTCATAAAGAATTGCCCAAGAAAAATTTCTATTGAGTTTTCATAATTTAGTTCAGCACTAAAAAGAAGATCGTGTTAGAGAACCGGCAAAGAAATCATTATAGTATGTAAAGATGGTGAAATATCAGTAATTTGTGGAAATTTAGTGTTGGTATTTTAATGTAAAGTTGTGTATAAATAATAGTAAAAGAGAAAATACGAGTCAGAAAACATGATTTATTCCTAATTAAGAAATTATAAAATTTGAATATTAAAGTTTCATGTTCAGTATAGCAATACAGCTAAATTTTATTGCATCAAATAAATTTTCCACGCGAGATTCCCCTCTTTATTAAATACAGATAATATTTCACTGAAAAGCGGGAAATTCTAGACGAGAATCCACTCAGAGCAATAATTCTTCTTAAGTACCATCTTTATGAATTAACTAATAGGCTGCAAAACTGCCATCGAATAATAAATTTTCTTCTTTTGAAGCAGTTATAAAAACGAATATCCGTTATAAAATTTTGTAGTTGATGTGCAAGTTAATACAATTAAAGTTATCGGAGTGCTTTGGAACTTTTATTAAAAAAGAAAAATTTAAAATTGTATTTTTTTTAAATTTTACAATACGTTTATTTTTATAAGTGAAACATTCAAAATGCACTACACTTATGATCAATAGAAATTGATTGTAGTGTTAATTATTTCACTTGAATCTTTTTTTTATTTTCAGATTATTATGACATTGAATATAAGGATCATCGAAATTAATCTTGTTCCTAAAATTACCAAATATCCAATCTAAAATAAATAATTTGGAAAATCATTATAATTAAAAATATATTTAATTTCTGTTATGAGATTGTAAATTAGCATAGCCCAGTTGAATTTTGTAAGTAAACTGCTTTGTGCAATTTACTTAGCATGGGTGTTGATTCTGCATCTATTGACTCTATTAATTCTATAATAGTTTATTAATTTGTTTTAAAAATTCTACTAACTTTACGAAACAGAAAAAATGTGAAAAAAAACACTCGTGAACAATTTAAATGTTTTTCTAACCAATTCAAATAAGAATTTAACGAATACTCTTTTTTAGAGAGGATATCTTTCCAAAGGGAAATTTTTTTATAATATGTATACATTTTTTTCAGTAACCAGCGTTATGTAAATTCTGTATTTGTTAACTTTATTACTCTATATGCGCTTAAGTTAATCCCTTTCTCGTAAAATTAATTAGCTTAACAAGACTGGAGGAAAAATTAAAAAAGTGAACAAGTATTATTGTTTACTTTTTCTTATATAAATTAAAATAAATATTTAGAGAATTATTTCTTCAGGAAGAAATAAAAAGAACAAAGCCTTTGTTATTCTATATCTGAACTTCATAAGAAAAATAAAAATAGAGCGTTGTCTCAGAATAATCTATAATAATATTAAACTTTTTCGTAATTAACTGGCAACAGGGCATGCAAATGAAAATTAGAAAGGGTAATAAACTTTCCCTCGAAAATACTTTTTCTTGGAAAAATTTAATTACATGCAGTTTATAAGCAATATCGGCTTGAATTATTTATGAAAAATGTTCTTATTATAAATGATTTGAACTAACTAGTAAACTAATATTTTCCATATCTTAAGATTAATAAATAAAATGATTTAAGATTTAGAATTTTTTCTTATCGTGTCTAAAGCCATTTTTGAAAATATAGACAATTTAAAATGAATTATTACTGTTAAATTAGTATTATACTTATGTATCTAGATTGTATTTTTGTTTATTTCATGTGAAATTTATTTTTATAAGCAAATTACACCCTATTTGATGGAGAATGCAGTTTTTATGTTAATTTAGTTTAGTTGTAAAATATATAGTTATTGCTATGGGTATGAAAATTAATCTCAAAAATCAGGATTAAATTTTATATTAATTCATCGGAATTTCAAAAACGAAATCGAGATTTAATCGTCCAGGACTGTGCAAATGGCCTTTTAACATTAGAATAAGGATAATTTATAATCCTCTTAATTCTTATTATATTAAAAGGAATATCAATAAATGAACTATGAAGGAATATGGAATATGAATTACGCGATACACACACTTTTATAATATAAAATAAGTATTTACTAATTTCCTACTTCCTTGCTAAAATCATTTGTAAAATAATTCGAAATAAAATATTCAACAATAATCTTGAAAAACTATTTAGACTCTTAGTATATAAAAATGCAATTATGAAAGATGTATAACAGAAATTACAATGAATTTATATTGTTCTTACACAAAATATTATATCGATATGTTTTGGAAGTAAATCATTACAAGTAAAGATGTAAATATTTTGGTAATTTGTAACAGTATTCTAAATTCCTAATTTAAATTAATTTTTCAATTCAAATTTAAGCTTAGTTGCCATAAAATTATTTTATTTATTTAATTAATCTATAAATGGTAAAAAGATTAATTAACAATAGCAAACATAATGAAAAATGTTCATTATTTTGTGTGTCCTTGATACTTTTAGGAAATAACCAATACATTATAACATATTTGAAAAGCAAAGCGTTTACAATTTCGTACATCAGTGAAAACAATCAAATTAAAACCACTCCAATTGTTTTTAATTAAAGATTTTTGAAATAAAAATTAAAATACTTTTGCAAAAGCTGTTTTTATTTTGCTGGGGAAAATTTTTTAACCATTTCAAGTTCATTATTTTATAATCATGAAAAATGATATTTATATCTATGGTTTTAATATAATTGTTTAAATATGATATAAATTTAGGAAAGAACAATACTTTTTACTTAGCAGAGAATCATTACATTTACAAGTATTTAAGATAAATATTTGATTTTTATTTCCTGTGCATTTAAATTATTTTTATACAGCTACTTCAATATATTTCTCCACTTTTTATATTTAAATGCTCTTTTCATATTTGAATTATATACCCCTTCAAATAATTAATTATTATAAAATGTTATTTACATTATAGAAATATTTTATAAATAAATAGAAGTTTTCATTAGGCATGCTTAAAATTCATTTCATTCAAATTTGATGATTATAAATTTTAATTGCCAATAAATTATATCATAAATAAGCATTTTAATTATAATTTAAGAATTGAATGGTTTTTGTGTACTATGATTTGAAATTGTGCGCTATGATGAGGTCGCTATGACGAAGTATGCAACCCTTTTTCTATCTAGACTTTCCTTCATTACTTTCTGTTGTGCTCCTAATCTAAAATGAATTATATTCCACTTCCAGACAGTAAATAGATAACATTATATAATAATCTTTGTAAAATGACTTTCATTGTTGAATTTTGTTTCTCATTCGATTTAAATTTCTCTCAATTAGAAATAACCCAGACATAAAGCTTTACTTTTTATTCTAAATATAGCTATGCTATTTCATTTAATTTACAATTAATACATTTTTTAGATGTGTATTAAATGTATTGTTAATTAGTTTGCATTCAAACCATGGTTCGATTTAAATGCACACAGATAAATATAAAAGTAAATTTTCGAATCTTAATATATATACTTACACACCCATATATATATAAATGATAAAATGAAAAGCAATTATAATAAAATATAAATTTTAAAACTATTCATGCATTTAAATTTTTCTTCTTCTTTAAAAATATTTTATTTCTATAATGTAAAAATAATGAAGAGACATATTTTAAATAACAATAATCAAAACTAATATCATTCAAATTAATAAACAAAAAATGGTATTAATATATACATAAATATGAAGAAGAATGCGTAAAGTGATTTACATAGAAGTCTTTTGCGTATAATAATTACAATCAGTTGAAAATTACTTAGATTATTTATTATTTAAAAAAAAGTTTTTTTGGAAAAGCTATTCATCTTATAATTTAAACTTTTAGTAAAAGAGAATTGAAAGAGATTATTTTTGTGGTTTTATTTGCACAGAAAGAAATAAATCTCCTGCTTCAGCTGGAAGAACAGATACTCACTTTTCCCTAGAGAACTTCCAAAACTTATAGCAAGACAAAATGTTTGATTGGAGTTGTTGAAATTCTTTTATTTGATATTTACTTGTCTTGAAACTAAAAAGTAAGATTACTTATTGAGAATAAAAGCGGGGTTTGTTGCATGAGGAAAAGAACAAAACCTGGCCTCATTAAGTAAAAAATGATATGTTAAGCAGAGAAGGAATGCACACATGTGTGTGTATGTGCAGTCTTTCGTGTTCATTTGCTTGTGAAGAAAATGCACTGCGCTAATGAGTATGGAACAATTTTGTAAAAAAAGTAGCAGTTGTTACACTTAAGAATATTGTTATGGAATATGACAATGAAAAATGGAATTTAGTTGCAATTAATTTAAGAACTTGAAATTTTTCTAGCATTTTTAAAAACTCGAAGATAAATAGTACGTAAACTAAGCTACAACTTTAAAAGGAAAACATTTTTAATCAAAACTTCTGTTTCTGTACATTTAAAAATAATGAAGAACACTCAAATACGTAAGAATAATGAAGTGGAATTTCATAAATAAGTTTTGAATTTTGTATGTACATATATTAACTCTTAAAGCTACAAAATGCAAAAAATACATTAAAATGCAAAGTTATTAAGGATTTTTGTACATTTTCTTATTCTTCTCAAATAATTATTATTCCTTGAGAATAAGAAGAGCGCGCACTCTTGCAGGCTATTTATTAAGTTTATTTAAAATATATACAGTATTATTACGAGTCTTACACCACAGTTTTTCTAAATTAGAGAAATAACTTTGCTAATTTAGAAAAACTGTGGTGTATGTTTGTTGTTTCACAAGAGATGAAATTATTTCAAAATATTTTTGTAGAATATGCTTGGTATATTTGAATTTACATTTGAAAATAAATTTAATTTAAAATTTTAATGATGATTCATTTGATAAAATTGAAATTTTAGATAGGACATCTTTGCCATAAAAATGCTTATAAATTTCAAGCAATTAACATATGTTAAGAAGAATTTTATTTCTATGAAATTTCTATTTTTAGTTGCTTTTATGTTCAATTTTCATTTTATGTATTACAAAATCATTTTCTGCACTGTTTATATCTAAGATTTAATTTTATTTATAGCATGTTTTCTTTCTGAAAAGTCTCGTATATTATTTCTACTTTAATAACCATGAATAATATTTTAGATGTGGTTTGAGTGGTCATATTTCGCACACGAGGATTAATTTCTCCTGGAATTACATTTAAGAATGAGCTACAAATCACTATAACCATTCAGAAGTGGGAATTGAACTTGTGGACTATTGAGACGAAAGTTATATTTATTAATATAAGATAATTCTACAGAAATATATAAAAATTTATTATTGTTTTTACTCTAAAAGTATATAGAATTATTAGAATTAAACCAGAAATTTAAAAAGTTCTTAAGATAACTTATTATTCTAAAAGACGTGACATTCGGAATCTGCTTGAAGTTTTCTAAGTAAGAATTAATGTACATTATAAAATTAAATGCTTTTCAAAGAAATTAATTAACATTAACTAATCAAAGAATGTTTGAAAATAATAAAATATAATGCTTTACAAAACAAGCACTTGGTATTTGCTAATTATTAAATTTATTTAAAAATGTGATAATTTAATGTGTTTAATATATTTGAAATTTAAGAAGTAAATGATATTATTATATTTAATACACACACTTTAAAAAATGCACCTGACGTTTGAATTTTAAAAAATATTAAACATTACAAAACTGAAAAGAAATTGCGAAGAATAAACTTGACATTTTCTAGTTAAGAGTTATTTTAATAAATTTGAAAAATTTTTAATCTTAATTAAAATGTGTGTTGATGATTTATTTGATAAATCTAAAATTTTAAATCCATGATGTTAGTAATTTGTTACATGAAAAGTTCATTATTTTTTTCCAAAAACCTAATATTCAACAAAATTTAATTAAACTTTTTTTACGTATTTTATTTTACAAGATTACTTTACAATTATATATTTAATAAAAGGCAAAACTCATTTTTGAACAGTGTTATCTAAGATTTTATTACATTTGTATTAATATATTCCTTGCAAATACTTTTGCATTGAATAAATTTAATTCCAAATCTCTAAAAGGGTGTTTGGTTAATATCAAATAAATTATTGAAACGTGAGAGAAGAATCATAAAAAGAATTTATTTTAAGTTTGTCTTATAAACAGGCTTAAGAATGAATTGTGAAAAGATTTTTAAAATGATTTTACTATGAACAATAACTGTAGACGGATTAAATTAACTAAAATATGCTTAGTAATGGAATTATAATGTTTATGCAATCAGGCTATATTATTTTAGGAATTATTTTCAACTATATTATTATAAATTATTTGTAGATTATACTTTATGAATTGTAAATGCTGTAAAGTCAAGAAAAAGTTACTATTCAATTCTTAAAGTCTATCTTTGCTCGAAACATTTCAGTAAAATTCTCTTTTTTAAATCACTGTCAGTTAATTAAAATTATACCATGAATTGTATATTCATTGAATAGAACTTTTAACTCTACTCTTCAACTGTTTAAGACTTAATAAATTGTTCGATAAATAATATTGTTTGTGATCACTATTTTATCTCGAAACATTTGAGATAATTTAAATTACTAGATTTATCTAGTAAAATTTATAGTTTGAATATTAACATTTTTTTTAATTGTTGAAGGAAACAATTTATAACAAACGGCTTTTTGTTCAATAACTATGAGAAATATTCGTATTTAAATAATGAATGCAATTATATTCTTATTCATTATTTTTTAACAACTTGCTTATTTATGACTATTAAAAGAAAAATACTTAAAGATGTGTTGGAAAAATGTGATAAACTTAATAAAATTTCTCAGTGATAAATGAAGTAGTTTCTAGAATTTATTTTTGCTAGTGATTTATTGTAAGGGAATCTGAATTATTTTTGGATCATAATTAAAAATCAAGAAAAGCTCAAAATGGTGATTTACGGATTAAATTTTTATGCATGCAACTTTTATAATTAGCTTTAATGGAACAATTTTAGTACAATTGTTGATGAGAAAGATATCCGATTACTTAATTATCTTTTAGAGATAAAATTTCGTAATAAAGATGACAAACAACAAATTATTTACTTTTAAATCAGGGCAATTTAAAAAGTATTTTTAAAATCATACACTCTTCACATTACATTAAATTAAATTACTATAATTTTATACACAAGATGTTATTCTTGATAAGATTGATTATTGATATTTTTAAAATAAAAATGCTTAGGAAAAGTTAAAGTTATTTGAAAATTCATTTTTAACCTCCAGGAGTTTTATGCAGAACTATCAGCTGAATGATTCAACAGCTCATGGGTTCTTGGGCAAAGATGTCTTCAGTGGTTCAAAACCCGCAATTAAAAGGAAAAATTAAAAGGTTAAGTCTGAGTCTAATTAGTCCTCATGTGAATAAATTACCTTGAACGACAAACAAATCAATCTCATCTGAACTCTTTTTTTTTATAATAATAAGTCGTCAATATGTAGGTTAAACACAAATTCAGCACCTTATATAAATGCATAATATTAGTCACGCTTCTTGACTTGAAATTTAAGGCAGAGGTTTTTAAATTGTGAATAACGGAAATAATGCAGGTGTAAAAATTTATAGGTCACACAGTGAATTTTAAATAAATCACCATCTCTAATACATTTACCTTTCTTAAACAATTTAAAAACATCGATAGAAGCAAAACAATATGCAAACTTTGTATTTCACTGAAACGGATATTAAAATGGAAATGATCTTTTTTCACTGTCTTATCCTCAATAATGGTGATATTAATATGAATTTATTTTTTTGATTCAAAAATATTACTGTACAATTGATTTCTGGAGATTCCTTTAAGATTACTAAAACCTAGTAACCCAATTTAATGAAAAATATTTTGATCAAAAAAATTTGTTTATTAAAAAATAAATTTTGCTATTAAAGATATAAATCTTTTTACCAGGTTCTTCAACTTCATTTCCCGTGGAGGCATCCGATGGGCCAGCAACATCCTGTTCCGCAGGTTCTCCATTCTCTGGAGGATTTGCCACTGAAAAGGAAAAGATAAAATTTAAGAAAGGCATTGAAATCAATGCTATTATAACATGAAAAACTAAAAATGTGTTTTTATGACAAACTTGTAATTTAGAGAAGCAGAATAATAGAAAGAAAAATTTAGAAGTTTTCAAATTTTTTTTCTGCTTATAAAATGATATGTAGAATTTAAAAATATGTAAAAGAATGTAAAAGCTTCTAACAGAATTTAAACATTGTTTGATGTATTTGACAGATGAGATAGAAAAAGTAAACGGGCAATTATTGGCATCACGTGAAATCAACAGTATTTTTTCGTTTGGTCTATAAAATAATCACAGCAATGACATAATAGTAAGATATCATTCATTTAAATAAATTCCATCATAGAACAGGTAATTTTGATACGAAATACATCATTTTCTTCGGAAAAACATTAATTTTCATTGGATGTTTTCTACTCTTTCAGAGGCAAAAGTATATTTTCAATATCATTTAAATTAACGAACTACTATACCTACAGAAAGTGAGTCCAGGACCAAGAAACATTAATCGTATTAGTTGAACTGTAATCTGTATATGCAGGATAGAAAATACTTTAACATTTAAAAAGTTTTTAGTTATACCTTGATTTCTGAGACTCAGTGAGTGTGCCGGAGTAGAAGAAGCGCATGCTTTCTGTTGATTAAATACTGATACTGAGTCTATAAAGAGTCATTACAGTTGTTAATTATATAGCTTAATAGCACAATGCAATCATATGGAATAAATCAATATGAAATTACTTTGGAAATTCTATCAAACACATCACAACCATGCAGTTAAAGCAGTCCTGTTTAACGATCGATTTTGGAATGCATGGTTTTCCCACGCTTGGTTATGATTCCGACACAGAATCGAAGATAAGGGTTGGCAAATCCCAGGGGCCTACTCATCATTATTGTTGAAAGAGAGTTAGTAATTGAAAATTTCTGTACAGGATATTTCTCGGAAGCAAATCTGTTGAGGCATTGATTGAAGATACTTTGGAAAGAATCAAGCTCTGTGGATAGTTCAAGGCAGCTTGGCTATAGTTCGATAATTTCCAGCAGAAATTTGTTACTGGCAACAGATGGCCTGTTTGTCTTTAAGGCTGCCATCATGTTTACTAAAGCAAATATGCCATACTTGTACAGTTAGAGCAATAATAGAACCATGCCCCTTCTCAAATTTAGTTCTTACCTCTCAAGTACTATTAATTGAAGACTTTTTTCAACTGGATTTAATATTTGAAGAGGATACTAAACCATTTCATGCAAACAAGCTGAATCTGAAAATTTAACTTAAATGCCGAAATGCCAAAAATTTAGCTATAAAATCAGCTTAAAGAAAGAGACAAGTATTTGTTTTTGAAGCGAAGAGTTTCAATTAGAAAATGATTAAATGTTTAAACATCACAACAAAAGTTACAGTAGATATAAAAATAGGAATAATGTAAATGCATATAAATGAATATAATTTAATTACTACGTTGTAATTTTTATTTATCGTTAAAAGCAATTTTTTAAAAAGCTAAGGAAAGTTTCGAGGTATTAAATAATATATTGTACAAAAGTCAATATCTCTTTATTATCCAAAAAAGTCATAAGTAGTTTGCTATAAGTAGCAAAATGATCGGTAAAATAGAAAATTAAAGATAACTGTAAATAAGTAAATTAACTTTAATAAGTTACATTTAATATTGAAAATGAAGTTATTCTAAAAATAATTATAGACTCTCTAATTAATATATACATTATTATATATATCCCTTCAATGGGTTGATAAAACTGAGTGCCAAGCATTCTACGGAGCTAAACATTGAGGGTTTCGCGTGAGGCTGATCACGGCCAACTAGTTGACCACGGTCAGTAACATGTTGCTTAGGTGGCCATGAATTGATCGCCAAACCAGGACAAATCGCTTCAGAGCCCTCGATCAAGAAAACAGATATAGGCAACGTAGGCCTTGGTTCCCAACTAGGCTGACGTGAAAAAGAGTTTAGTTTTTTAATTAATATTATCATGATAAGAAGTAGAATATATTTCCCCCCCCCCTTATTTTTTATGTTTGGCTAAATAAACCCTGATGAAAGTTAATTTTTTTATTCATTAATATTCATAACATGTAGAATTTTGTGATTAATTTGCATAAGTGAATGCTTTTAAGCATTTTTTTTTCTAAGAAATTTAAGAAAAAGAAAAGGTTAGACTGTTTCTTCTTCAAAAATTTCAAAACTAATAAACAAGTTTCTGTATCTCAAAAATATTTTTGACAAAAAAATTAAAGTTTACGTTTTTCAAACTAGTTAGTGTGAAAAGATGATTAATTTTGTGAGATTTTGAAGATGAATAAAAATCTAATCTTTTTACTTATAACTAAAGGAAAGTTTGTTTCTTCATGTGTTACCTTTAAAATGTCAAACAAATTTCATTGCTTCTCCATAGTTTGAGTATTAAAGCTAAATTTTAATGTTTTCATAATAACAAAGAAATCACTTTTCACAAGCATATTGATATTAAATATTTTAAAATGTTTCTTTGTGCAATAAACGAGCATCTGAATGTATAAAGTTTGAGTCAATTTTCAAAGTTTTAAATTTTTTTTATCATTCATTTCCTATATTACATTTATTTAAATTTCCAAAGATTGTTCACATTTTTCTTCAATGTACTTAGATGCGTTTGGCGTGTTGAAATGTCGATGAAATGGGATGAAATGACTTGATCGAAAGCAATTAAATGTCTTAAAAAATGTTTGTTTTAATATAAAGTTATTACAAGCATGTGGTCATCGTGATTATTTAGTAAGACTGCATTTACTATGAAATAGTTCAGAGGCATTGCATAGTAAATGCCTCTGAATCAATATGGTTCGTTGAATAACGAAAAAGGGATATTTTATTTTTGCCGCATAATACAAGCTCAATTATCAGAGTCGGTGGGTAGGAATATATAGCATTTGTTCTCTTTCAAAGCAGGAATATGGATAATTTATTATCGAAATTCCACCAGAAGGCATTTTCCAATAGATGTATAAAAATAAGAGCATTTCAGATAAATTGATTCAAGTGATCTAGTTAAGCGTGTTCTGAAGACAAAAACACATTCTTTAGAGTGAAAGAGTCCCGCTATGTATTCCATGTTCTTCCAGAAGTTTACGAAATTTGAGTCGCATGACATCTTCATTAGCCTTTATCTGAGAATGTTATCATCGTATGATAGATATCAAAGTAATCGTGGCCTGGGTCATTTATAGCAGTATTACAACTTAGACACTTTATAGGAGGGTGGAGTACTTTTAAAATATTCCACACGTGACTCAAATATTAGAATTTACGAGCAGTTGTTATAAGAGGCATGCATATTTTTTTAACGGAATATAAAATATTTACTGGAAACGATTTTCACAGAATGGAAACAATTCCGCCTAGAATTAATCTGCTGGCAATATTAAGTCCATTTTAAAAATCTCTATAAATTGTGAAACAACATTGGAGCTTTAAAATCCTCATCTTATTTTAAATTGAAAGTTTAGTCATAGAATCCTTATCTTATTATATCTAATCTTATTTTCCCAAAGAAAGCCATTATTAGCCTTAACAAAATCCAATCTATGATTTAAATTTTCTTAGCACTTCACTTGAAATATTTCTGTGCTTATTGTTTTGCTACTAAGTTCAGAATGATTGTTTAAGGATTATAAGAGAATTTCATTAAGATAATATATTTTTATAAATATAATTTTTTATTATTTTATGCTTATATAAAAACGTGTGAATAAGTTGTAAGCCATATGTAAGCATTTTTGTATTTAAACAGAGCAAGATATTTTAGATATTACTGGCTATCGGGTAATATTAATATTCATCCGTATTTTAAGCTCACTATGTTTTAGTGTGACACCATGTTTTGAAGCGATAGAATCCATGTTCGATACCAGGAACTATTAAACAACGGGATATGGATGTTTCTCTTCTTCCATTTAAAAAACACGTTTGTCGTGATGGGAGCTTAGGAGATTTCCCGTTTTCTTACTTTCCAACACGTGAATACGGCTCACTATCTGTGAAAAGTCTTTCCGAAGTTGATATTAAAATGTCTTTCAACAGCATTAGTCTGTTAGGCAGGCTAACGCTGTCGAAAGAGATTTGTTGAAAGTATGAATATTTTGACATCCACTACGTGAATTATAAATATGACGACGAAATATTCATACATACCACGACGAAATATTCATACTTTCTCTGGTATTCCATTTCAGACTAGATGAATCAGAAGAGAAAACGTTAATTTTGATTCTATATCAACAGCAGGAATACTCATTAAAACTATTATTAATTAACATTAAATGTTCCTGAAAATGCTGGATTTTGCATCAGAATAATATTGGGTAGGACAACAAATTGAACAAAAGTTTTAATAGTAAGGCTTAAGACTACTATTTGCATTTAAATTCTGATACACGCGTTTTATCCCACGCATTAATTTTCAAGGTAATTTACTCTTTATATGCAACAATGAGTTGTGTTCTCATTTACTGACAATATGATTCTTGGTAGGAAACAAATATTTCGCATTCAAAAGAATACATCAAGTACCGCTTGCTAAGAAATCGTTGAACATGAATTTCATCTCTTTGGATAATTTTATATTCAGCTGATTTAACAGGATAGATTTCGGATTCCAACTAGATGGAGTTCATGAAAAATAGCGAAAGAGATCTTTTTTTTTTACTTGACGTATCCCTGCTGTGCCGAGCTGGTAGCCGAATAGTTAACCCTCTTCCCTTCGGTTAATAGGTTTGGATCTTACTTGGGCTTGTTTTTAGTGTTCTATAATCCCCTTTAATTAATAGGTTCCAGTCTAACTAGCCTTAATGTACAAAAAATGATATTTGACTGACCAACCAACCAACCATCCGTATCCATGATTTTTCTCTCCCATTTCTTGGTTCAACCGAAAATATTCTTAGAAATATTATACATATTTCTTAATTTAAACTTATATTTCTTAATTTAAACTTTATTATATTACATAGAAATATTCCAACAAATTTAACGTCTCTATATGTTTTATTTATTAAATTATTGATAACTCATTTATTAAGGACACTTCTCATTTCAATTTCAAAAACTGGTATTTTCTAATGAAAACCACTCAAAGAATTGCTTACACTTTCTTTCCAAGAATTTTCCGTAATAAAAAATTACTGCTGTTGAAGTTTTAAAATTTTTCATTGACTGTTGATTTCGATTTATTATTAAAAATTAACTATATTAAATTTTTTAAAAACATTATTAATGTTTTTACATAATATATCATTTATGTATAACATGCGGAAATGAAATCTAAAGAAACATGAATCACTATTATTATATTTTTTATAAAATCAACGAAAACAAATTACTTTAATAAATGAATCTCATTAATAGATGAATCAAGTTTTAATGAGATGATCTTGATTTAAAAATTTATTAAATTAAAACTATGGTAAAAACTAATTTAATATCAATAGAAATAAAGATATCAGTTTTAAAATATATACAGAATTATATCTGCTGAAAGTTTAGTCAAAAACTTACGAATACCACGAAAGGAAAATATTAATATTGGCTAGACAAAATCTCTTCAATATTGTATAGAAAAAATATTGTATCAGATAGAGTGTATAAACCCAATTTCCAACATATATACAGTTCTTACTACATTTACAAATGAAAACAGCTCTTTCTATAAGTATAACATGCTTCTTTCAGACAGTTCATTCAAGCGCTTTTTGGAATACAAATTCTTTTAAAAAATCAATAAAATATTAAAGGGAAAGTCACCTGCACCTGTTTGGATTCCTTACAAAAACGATATGATATTTTCCGTTTTATGATACAAAACCTTCCACTTAAAAATTTTTTGAAAATCGGTGCCTGTCTCTGATTATTTGTCTCAAGGAGTGATTTGTTGTATAAAGATATTAGATTTTTTTCATTGTATAGTTTTAATGACTATATAATGAACTTTTCAATATATACTGTTTTGAACAGTATATACGAAATCTGAGAGAATTTATATTTTATGAAATGTGAAAATTTATTTATTTATGTCAATATCAGACTTTTAACCACTAGATCTTTGTTTTCAATATTTAAGAGCAGAATTTTAAGAAAAGAGTGCATTCATCAATATACAGAGTTACAGAGAGTCTCGAAATCCAATTTAAGAGCCATTCCTATAATCATGTTCACTCGTAATGACCGATTTGACGGGTATCTTTATTAAAAGCGAATTCCCACCTCTACCAACATCCATACCGAGGATGGGAATCGAATTAATGAAGTGAAGAGCAGAACTTGAAATTCAACTGCCAGCAACACATTTATGTAATGTAAGAACAGGTTGAATATGTTTCCATTACTTGAGGAAATTCTTGCTGAAAATAATTTGTAATTAAAATTATTTTCAGATTAATTTTTTATAATTAAAAATTATTGAATAAACTAAATCCTTTCTAAGACGCAATATATATATTCATGAAAACTAACATTTCGATATTTATTCTTGCAGATGGTAAAAGAAAAATGCCTTAAAATATTTTACAATACTTCTATTATTATTTATTTACTTTTTTCAATAGTACTTAATTATTAATTTCCTTAATAATCATTAAATTTATTTTTATTTGCATTATTACTACATAATACATTTACTCTTCTTGCACGAGCTTAATTTAAATCATACCGCAGCTCAAGCTTCAAGAAATATTAATCAGACATTCGGAGATGGATCCTCCAATAAAAAAAATGCTCAATATTGGTTCCAAAAATTTCGCTTTGGCGATTTGAGTATCGTCAATGAGCCTCGAGGAAGACCGTCGGCCCATATTGATAACGAGGAATTAAGGACGATTGTGGAATCCGATCCACACACAACTAGTTGAACACTTGGGTCTAAGCTAGGAACTAGTCATACAGCTGTGTTAAAACATTTGAGTGCAATAAATAAAGTCAAAAAATTGGACTCATATGTGCCGCACGAATTGACGCAACTGCAGATGATCAACCGCAAAAGCAAATGTGCATCTTTGTTGCTTCTCAATACACGATTGCCATTTTTACTTCAAATCATCACTTGTGAGGAAAAGTGGATTTTGTATGATAATCGAAAACGATCAAGCCAAAGGGTAGATAAGAATACACCCCCAGAACACACCTCGAAACCGAAATTTCACACACCCTGAAAAAAAAAATAATGGTCATCGTATGGTGGAATGCCCAAGGAGTGATCCATTATTCCTTTCTACAATTAGGCGAAACTATAATAGCGATGTTTTATTGTCGTGAAATTGATGTCATCCATGAGAAACTTATGAAAAAACAACCAGCATTGGTCAATCGGCACGGCGCAATATTACGGCATGATAACGCACGACAACATAAAGCTTCAATTACTGTTGACAAATAAACTTCTCTATTATATGAAATTTTACCACACACACATCATCCGTATTCACCCGATATTTCTCAGACCGATTATTACCTTTTTCGTAATTATGAATTATTTTTAAAAGAAAAAATACAATAACCAAAATGATATCATAAAAGACTTTGAATTCTTTATTAACTCTAAGAATAAAGACTTTTTTCAGAAAGGCATATATGATTTGCCCAATCGTTGACAAAAAGTCGTAGATGGCAATGGAGATTATTTCAATTGAATATAATAAATAATGTGAAAAATTGCGCGTTTCGTTTTTTACTTTCTGTTTCATGGTTTCCAACCTAATAAATAAATATATATTTATAAATAATTAAAGAAATTAATTTGCAAAAGATAAATACAAAGGGAAAGAAAAGGGAATGATACATTCTTTAACATATCTAAATATTTTTAGAATACGCCAAAACATCTATCAACTAAGTGCAATTTTTTATTTTAAAGATGATTTAGTAACTTAATGGAAAAAATTTAGTAATGTGTATGAAGTGCGAAAGAAAGCTGCTGGAAAAATAAGCTTTGATGTCATTCAAACATTGTCCGAAACAATCATACACAATTAAACTTTATAATCCTCTGTTTATTTAAGTAAATTCATTTGAATTGAGCACCATATCTCACTTTGAATAAAAATAATTCTTTTTTTTCCTTACATACAAATGTATATTTCCTTTTTATCTTTTTATTTATCCCTCTCTTTGCTTATCTATTTATTTATAATTGTAATTTATTGGAAAATTAAATTCGACATTTTAGATGCTACACTAAGATTTCAGGTAAAAATTCCAGACTATATTTTTATATTACATTTTTTAAATATTCTCTAAGAAAAATATGTGAAAAAAGAGAAATAATACGAAAAATAAATTTTGTAACAGATATGCAAGTTTTTTAAATCATTATATAAGCACTTTTAATTAAATTTAATTTTTATATTCGAAATATATGAAAAGTAGCTTCGGTTTCCATGGAAATGATATTAACTAATTGAGTTTGACAGATAAAAATTTACGATAATTGTTAGTGAATATGAATTAAGATCTAATTTATTATTTTCTGATGAAATAATAATTCAAATTTCCAATGAAAATACTGTTTGTGCTCTTAAAATATTTTTGCAATCTGATCACGCAAAGGTACTACAAAAGTTACATTAACAAACAATAATAGAATTTAAATAAAAGTTTAATCGAAAAATGAATGATATTTGCATTTAAAGCCAAATTCTATTATTTGGATCGTGTGGGATATGAAGAAACTGGATTTTTCGTTTTACGAAAACAAAATCATCTGATGTAAAAAAAAGTGATATGAGATGGGGCTTGACAATAAAAACTTCGCCTTATTTTTTCACTAAGAAATTCCTAATACTTCTGTTTCGATACGGGGCAGAAAAGCACGCGCCTTTGTTCTTTTTTACAATTTCTATTTTTTTTCAGAAATAAAATGCTGTATGCATTTTCGTAGGCTTTCTGAGAAATTGATTCTTAAATAAATGCCGATATCCAAAATTACATTTTTTATGCATAGAAGGTTATCCCCAGAGAGAGAGAGAGTGATCAAGTAAAATTCATTTTAAAGAATAAATGTGTACACAGAATATTTCAGCACATATTCTCTCCCATTTCCTAAAAAAATTGGAGATCGAAAAATCGTTTTATATTTTTGTGTATATATTTCTGAAACATTTAGCTGAAGAAATATATTTCTTTGGATGGGAGAACGATGTAATTTATGAAAATAACGTATTCTGAATTTCAACGTTTTAAATTTCATTGTCATTTCTGATGATATTAAAAAATATATTTCATTTATTTATACAAAAATGAACTTCTTTTGTTGATTTACTCTCATTTATTTCACCACGTTTGTACTAAATATTTGTAAAATTTAAGAAAGTAATATTTGTGTGTACTAAGTCGTTAGCAAAATAAATTTAATTATAACAAATCTGTGTAGAAAAATATTGAAACAGTGTTTTTATTAAATAAATGCACATTTAGTTTGTTTCCTTTACTTGTAGAAATATTTTAACACTTGTAATGTGGAAATATTAATATTTTTCAGACATGGCTGCTGTTACTCAAATGGAAAGAAGGCAAAAGATATATTAAAAGCAGTAGGTCGTTTAATATGAAAAAAAAATAGTTAAGCAAATTCAAATACTTTTAGATGGTTAAAGTTGATTAATATTTATCAATTAATATTTACATAATATTTCTTAAAATTATTTGATTCATATTGAATGTTAAATTACTTAATTTAAAAATACTCAAAATGTAAAATTATTTAACATTAAATAGTTTAGTATTTGCTTAATCTTTATTAATACATAATTAATAATGGTGACTCAGAATTCTTATAGGTTGAAAAGATTAATCTACCCACATGTAAAGAATAAGATATTGATAAGAAAATAAATTTTGGGGCTGCCGAAGAACCATTTTAAAGCTATGTCAAATCAAACAGGATGAAGATAAATAAAATATATTTAAAAGATAAATTTCTGAATGTCACCCCTTATTAAGTGATATGTGAAGTAGAACAGACGATTTGTCTTTAACATAATTAAAAGGGTTACACTATTACGGTAAAACTCAACTATCATGGGTATTATATATATATATATATATATATATATATGTATGTATGTATGTATGTATACTTAAATACATGTAATGGATGGAATAAAGACTTAAATGAGATGTTAAAAACATATTTGTTGTTACATATATATTAAATGTTGTCAACATATTTAGAAATATGTGTAGCATAAAGTATAGAATACCTAGAGAAAAATAAGTTTGAATAAAATCATGTAAGATTTTGTTTATACATAAAATTACGAACATATATACACATATATATGTATACATATTATTTTACATATATAAAATATTTTATGTCTATGAAAATTTTGAACGAGTTTCATCTAATACACGGGTGGATTAGTTTAACTACTGTGAGAAATAAAAAAAACTAGTCACACATTTTTTGTGACAATTTTGTTTTATTCATAAAACATTTTAGTTTTATTTAAAAGTTCTTAAAATTTTATGAAAGATTAAAAATATTAACCTCTATTCTTAATTTTTTTTTATTATTGAAATATATGATGAACATTTTAGTTTTATTTAGGACATTTTTTATTCCCAAAATTCTAACTATAAAATTAGTATCTAAATGATATACTAGCCACATATTTTACTGATTAAATATTTTTAGTGGTAGAAGATTAAATTATCCTCTTCTAATATGTACTGGAATCGTTTGGTAGGCATTGTTTCGTTAATGATCAAATTATTCCAAAAAAGAAAATGTTTACTTACTAGATAAGTACCGGAGTTCGTCCACCTTGAAACAATCGCTTTTATAAGAATACTCAATGTATCTTTTACTTCTAGTTAATGAAGCTTCTAGGAAATCACAGTCCTCAATACTTCGCTTTCGACTATCCATACTATTAATAGGAGTTGCTGTCAAATTGATTCGCACTTTGCTATAGGAACAAATTCTCTGCCATGTAAACTACGAATAAAATAGGAAATGAAGGATATCTTGAAATTCCTATGGATTTCCACTTTTGAAAAATTGCTTCTATTTTTGAATGATTTAAGGATCCCACTTAAACATTTCTGCTTACATGATCTTCTAAGAATTATTTGATAATCCAATTTGACATCCAATTCTGAAAACTGAAATTAAATCACAAAAAGATGTTGGTAGAATTTCATAATATCTTGACAATCTTGAGCGATATCAATGCTCTGTTTCCATTTAATTCTAGTAATCGTTTCAGTATTCGTTACTGAATAAATTTGCTGAGATAACTTAATGTTGATCCTGAATCTTATCCTATTCATACAAATGTTAATACACTTTTCCTTTGTATACGTATTAAAAGGATAAATATAGAATTAAACTAAAATTCACAATAATGTTTTCTATTGACGGCGTGTTAACCTAAAATTGAAAATAGGAAGAGAAATTGAGAATTTTTTCTATACTTTATATGGGGGTAAAATTCAAAGCTTGAAAGTAATATACTTTCTAACAGCACTGACATTCTCTTATCGTTATTTCTCTATGTTTTGTAAGAGTAAGTTGTATTGTGCTACACAGTTGACGCGCGCGAATTTTTATTAAAACGAGTTAACAAGTAGCAGTTTACTTCAAGAAAAACAATTGAGGAAAAGATTTATGCAGAATGGTAAGATTTTAGAAACGTACTTAATATCATAATGTATCATATGTGTTTTATGTTTTTTCACCCTCTGGTATTGTTATACTTATTTTGTATTTGCGACTTTTGTTTATGGTTGTTTAATATCAGGCACTGTTCTAGCAGAAATAGAACAATGGGTCTTTCAAAATCATTCCATAATATGTATTTCTTTATTTATAGTTCTTGTATTACATGCGACGCAAAATCTTTAAGGCTTGTTAAAGATACAACCAATATAAACTTTTTAAACGTTTTTCAGTTAAAATATTTTAAAAACCTAGGACGTAAAATAAGTTTATTTTATTAATTATATATTAATAAGATTTTTTTCAATCTATTTATGCAGTTCCAATTGATAAAAAGAGTTTGAAATTAAGAAACTTTCTAAAAAAAAAGCAACTAACTAGAAAAAGCTTTAGCATCTATCTATCTATCTATCTATCTATCTATCTATCTATATATATATATATATATATATATATATATATATATATATATATATACATACATACTGTTAGATTTTTGGATACAAGAATGAGAAATTCCATTTTTAAAATTTTTTAAATACACTAACTTTTTTCTAACCTTATTTCCATTATTATTGGTCTTGCTTAAATTTTTTCTCACAAAATTCAAACAATTGAAGGCACTGCAAAATATCGATTTCAATTTCAGATCATTTGTTATTTTAGCGATGCCATTCATACATTTCATCATGTAAAATATAAATACTTCCTATGAGGACTACTGTAACTGCATGCACTGGAACTTTTCTCATATGATTCTCTTGTAATGCATATTTGCTGAAGAAGGAAAACTTTTCTTACACCACGGGGAATAGGATAAAAGTTGATAAAAAAGTGTTCTATTCTAAGATTAAGAATCTCCTAGAAAAAAGTCCTCTATTTGCTTGAAATAAAATGCTGATTGAAATAAAGTTAGCAAATAAAGAATTCCTGGGACTTTTGGAAAGGGTATCCTTATTTACTTTCCTTTGATATATTCATTTAACAAAAAATGCATTCACTATACAAATGTTATAATATATATATATATATATATATATATATATATATATATATATATATA
>JAPDSC010034006.1:157622-201592 GCA_026290005.1 Latrodectus geometricus | reverse complement strand
TATATATATATATATATATATATATATATATATATATATATATATATGAATAAAAATTCTTAAATTTAATAGATTTTTGTTGAATATTATCAAAAAAAAATGTAATTTTCAGAAACAACACTAACTTTTTTTTAAAAAAAAGATAAATAATAAATTTAAAATACGTATATATATATAGCAAAAGGCAAATAGCGTTGGCAAAAAATAAAATAATTAAATAAATACTTTGATGAAAAAAATAGTGCTGAGAAAATATTTCTTCATTTATTACCAAATTATTCATATCTTTAAGCAATCTGGAGAACTCAGGAATTGATTTCAAGTATTTTAAAAAAGTGAGTAGATATTAATCACAAAAGCAATCCTATAAATTTGCATAAGAACTCCGTTGCTTGATTTGTTGGTCTGACTGAGCCATTTTAAGCTCAAGAAAGTTAACACGATAAGAATATAAAGATTTTGATGGATAATTCGTGTACTGAATATAATCGTACCCACAAACTGTTGTACTGTAGGCAACACCAAGGTTTGTGCTGCGGGTGAACTATAATTCTAAATAAAACTAATATTCCGTATAACTAATATCTTCAAATTAAAAGAAAATAATTTAAAGTAGTGATCATAGAATGCTAGCGTAATTAAGAACATTTCAAGTTTCGGAAAAAATGGATAATAAGTAAAATTAAAAGTTGTTCGCATTAAGCATGTTCTTTACATCAAAAGTATTAGTTCATATTAGTTAAATCTTTAACAATATTTTAATTGAAAGTTAAAAACTTAAATTCTAGTATTTGAATACTGGAATCTTTTCCAAGATTTTGTGAAATTAGTAATAAGTGTCACACCTTGTCACACCTTACAAGATACACGTACTTTACATTAAGATAAAAACTTAGATAAATTTTAATTAAATTTAAGCAATTGATATTTAAAAACTTCCATTAGAATTAAGAAAAAGTAAATATGCTTAATATAAAAATAAAATATCAATATAACTTATCTACTTTGTTTCTCTTCAATAACCAATGTTTTATTTTTAATGATATAAATGGATATTTTACTTGAAAGTTTTCATATTGTATTCAGTTAGCATTTATCTCAATTATTATAAAGGTATTTTCTTTTTTAATCGCTTTAAAAATACTTTAAAAAGACTAGAGCTGGGATAAAATTAAAATTTAACCCGAGTCTAAGTTTTTTAAAAATCAAAGATGCTAATTAAATCTTTTGTAAGTGTCTCTTAAATAAAGAAAAGTATCATATTCGCTTATAGTATTATAGAAAGCTTATTTCAATGGAGAATCTTATATAAAGCTAATACAATATATGCATATTAATCGTATTATCTGCATGTAGAGCTGACCGTCATTAGGTTAGCATTCTGGCCTTCATCTCAAAGCCTTGTTGGTTCAATTCCCGTTTCTGATGGAAATGTATATAGAATTTAAGAATCCACTTTAAATTGAATCTACCGTCATTTTATCAGCAAAATATGATCGTACTGTGAACAGACAAACCCACTATGAATGATTAAAAAAAATATTCGTGAAATGTTGAAAACTTTCATGGGTCTTTGAACAATGTGGAAATTTTTTATGCAATAATTAATTTCAGAGAATTTGCTGATTATATACCTCAGCTTGATGGATGTTGAATTTGAGCTGCAACATTCCATGGCTTGAAGATGAAAATAATTTTACCATTTGAAAGTTTATTTTTTGGAAGCTCTTTTCTTGTCTTTTGCGGTTATCCGTTAGTCCATACAATTATTGATGAAATCATTTTCTTTCAGTCACAGTTGCTCACCACGTCATCATCAAAATAATAAAAAAAAAACTCTTCTTTGCTGATGAGTTAAAATGTTGCGTCTTAAATCCTTTTCCAATAGTTAAGCAAATTTTCTGGACTTCCTACTTCCATTTTTAACTTCCTCGTCAAAAATAATCTCATTCAGAACTTACGTGCTTTCAAGGCAATGTTATTTTTTCTATCTCAAGACTGGCATGTCTACATTTATTGCTTTTTTCATGTATTTCTTTTGAATTTTTTAAAATAAAGTTCTAATTTATCCTAGAGATAAATTTCTAATATCTTCTAGATATTTCGAGTGGAAATAACTACATTCAGTTCACTTCAGATTTATTGAGTATTTTCTAGATTCTGAACACTTTAAAAGACGACGTGTTACTTCCAACTATGAATAATTTCGAAAAGTAATTTTATCAAATCTTGTGAGTACGGATAAATTAATCATTTTGGATTCTTACAACTTACTCATAACTTTTTGTATTTTGTTGATTGTCCTTTTAATTCTTGAAATATTTATTTACTCAATTCGGTAAGAGAAGAGAGTTTATAAAAGTTTAAGATTTAGAATAAATTACTCACATTTGATAATTTGAAAAAATTAAAGATGAAATTATTTTTGAAATACGAAAGCAATAAATTAGGATTTAAATTATCAGGTGTGAAAATTTATCGCATCAAAATTTCATTTTATTGATTTATCATATTTGTCGATAAACTGTGCAACATCCATTGATTACATATTGAATCTGCATATTACGGTAACAGTTATTTATTGCTTATTTGTTACCAGGTAATATTTTGCGCTGGAGAGCTAATTTGTCCTGGACCTAGATCCTACAGTGAATTCTTAGTTACTTCCACGTGCGGGCTTATTGTGGTGGAGTGGTAGGACACAGATACGATCGCATACGATCCCAATCTCTATCCCGTTCATTGTTCAGTAACGAGAGATGGATATTGTGCTTTCTACATGCACATTTATTCAGATGGGAGCTCGGGAGTTTTCCGGATTTGTTCATTTTCAATACTTGAATATGTTAATCTTTGTCTATGAAAAGTGTGAAATAGAAAATAACATACGTAGAATGTAAGTATTTAAATGGCTGGCAGTGTATTTTAGTTTTCAGACTATTTATTTATCGGCGTCAAAACATCCATAGCCACTGATTGAGTCAAACACTCAATCAGTGTTGAACTAAATATCAGAATGCTAACCATTCAGCTGCTTGCTCGTCACATAAAGAATAATTCTGAAATTCTATTTATATGCTATCGAGTGTCATAATTATCTCGTGTATTAAATTCAAATAAAAGAAAGAAAAACTAATCAAATATTGAATGACAAAAAAATTTAATCTAAGAAGCTACAATAAATGATGGAAAAAAGTAGTTTTTATATTATTTAAAAATCAAGTGTAGACTTTTTTATTGTTGAAGGAATTGAACTCCAATTTGGATATGAATTGATTACGTTAAAAATTCAACTGCGAATCACTTTTTCTTACAAATGCATTTTAAGATCTTTCTTTTAAAACATTTAGTAACACAGTTCCTTTTAAATAGTTAATAAGTTCTTTTAATATAATAAATCTAAGTATACACGCAGAGAAATCTCCATTAAAAATTTCATGCATGAATTGCAATAACGCTTAAAAATTATTTTTGAAAGCAGAGAATAGATAAATTAAATCTTAATCTTTTCCTCAATCTTTATATAATAAATAAAAGTTTTTACTTAAAATTCAGCTTTAACTTTCCATTTATTTATTAAATGTCTAAGTAATTGATTTCATCTTCCCAGTAAATTAAGAATCAATAAATATAATTAAATTACTTCAGAGAGAGAGAGATAATTCTTTGCGTTTTCAATAAAGGTTTTATTTCATGTGAATTGAGTGCATAAATAAAAAATAATAATAAAAAAAGAAGCGTGTTATTAAAATAATAGGAGACAAAAATAGAGAGTTTTAAGCCTTCAGGATAATTCTTTGGGCTTTTTGAATTAATGTTGCAATCTTTCGAAGAATAGAGAATCTGCAGCAAATGATTTACTATAACTTTAAAGTTTGTTTCGTTTTTATTATTCTCTGAAAGAAGGAAAAAAGTTCAATTTATGGCAACAATTTTATTTGTCGATTGAAAAAGTATCATTTTAATAATCTAAATATTATTTTAAGAAATCAAGTGTTTAAGGAATTTCGATCATAATATCATCATCACTTAAAAATTTAATTAATTTGATGCTTCTCTCATGAAGAAATTACGTTCTGATGAAATTGATTTTAAAGGTAAAGAATTAAAAATGAATGTAAAATAATGTATGAATAGACGATTCAAATACATAACTCTTTATAGAAAATACGTCAAATATATTACACAAGTATTAAATTCAACAAGAATAAGATTGTCTCACGTAATTTTCCAATTACGTGAGACAATCTTAATTAATCTTCTTCTATTATAAATCTTAATAATTCATCGTAATCAAGATATTGAAATGATTTTATAAATATACTAATAAAATCATGTCAACAATATATTTAGTTTTTAACAAGATAAATTAACGAACTTTCTGAAAATATTAGGAATGATTACTATTGAATTCCTTATTATTATTAAACATTATAACACTTTTTTGAAAACTATGGAGACATTTTGATTACGGCATAGACTTAGACACAATTGTTTATTGAAGTTAAAATACAAATACTGTATAAAAAGTGACCTCGTACTGAAGGCTGTTTTTGACACCGTCTAATGAAAATCCTTTTATTTAACGGCTATATATTTAACTGTCAGCATAATATTTATTGGACCTAACAGCAGATGACTGTTTTAAGAGATTTTATTTATTTATTCATACTATTGATTTTTGGAAGGACTTTTCATGTTTAAGGCACATTCACGCGTCACAAGGAAATAAACCTAGGTAACTCTCGAACGCCCACCATATTATTCGTTTAATAAGCAGGTTGCAAGGGAGAAAACCTATAAAACTCCGAAGCATTAATCTCGGAAGACTCGAAGACAATCAGAAAGCAGAAACGCCACACCTTTCTTTCTTTGTTTCAATAAAGGCTTAGATTGAACCTTAGACCTTCCACTTAAAAGAGCGCAGTTTAACCTTTAAACTACTGTAAGCCTTTTGCGGGTTGTGATATAAAATCTAGTTACTAATATATTTTTTTTATTTAATAGTAGGTCTATTTTTATGGGGTTGTAGCACCCAAACATAACCCACTGAACTACATTAATTTTTGACCTTAAGCCACTTTTCTATAGTAACCTCTTTGAACTTAAGCCATTGACTTGCGTGATTATTTATCGGCAAATCCCTATTATGTTACTTCTTTCAATCTATGTAATACTTTTGTGTATACTTCTCAATATTCAAATTGTTGAACAAAAATATGTGAAGATTCTTTTACTCCAATGGTACCAATGAAGAACTGGAGAATAACTTATTCTTTTTTCTAAAGGCAATTAAAGCATTGGTTTATGCGCTTATATTATTATTAATTTAATTTATTTAATCCAACTTTGTTCCTATTCATTGGTCCTAGTTATTATTTAACATTGAAAATAATTTATTCTATAATTTATTATTTTCGATACGTATGTTAACTGTTTTATATGTAGACACATTTACTTTAATATGTTCTGAAGTTCAAGCTGCTACTTCCACCTTATTGCCTTACGAACTAAATAGATCGACAGAGAAAGGAAGATAGGTAGATGTATAGAGATAAAAATAGAGAGAAAAAAATAAAAGGGGGAGAGAGAGGATAAATAGTATGTTTTGAAATTATAATAAAACCTCCCTCTATTAAAACACCAAATGACATTCTTATTTTACAGAACAGAATGTTAATGTGGAGAACAAAACAATCTAGTACAAAGCAAAATATTTGATTAATAGAAAAGTTTATGCGAAGATAGCATCACTTTAAAAATTTCACAAGAAATGATATTCTTAACAATATTTAAATGCTACTAAGGAAAAAAAATCTGATTTTTAATTTAGAGAAGAAAATAAATGTTATTATTTGTGAACTTGTGAAAAGAAAGTTTAAAAAAGACTAAAAATGTTTGAATTGCGAATAGCATACAAGAAGAAAATAATAAAAATGAAAAAGTTTTGGTATTGGAATGTTTTATAATTGAAAGCACTTGAAAATAAAGTTTTTGAAAGGAACATTGAAGAAATTACCCCTCTTTAAGTAATATTTGAGAGAAGTCATTTTTAAAAGAAAACAATTCTAATTAGAACGCGTAAGAATATATTTCTATACTTTTGCAGTTTCATTTTAAATATATATGAGAACATATGTGTTCACATATGGGCATTTTATTATCCTACTCTTTTCCTTTTCCAGTTTTCATTTGAATGATAACGTTTTATTTTTAAAAAATATTTCGATCAAAATTTACATCTCTCAACTATATATAAAAAACGTTATCCCTCATGAACATTAACATTCTTAAGTTATATTTTTTATTTGAATTTACAGTAAAAAGTTCTTGTGCAATAAAATAAGAATGAAGTAATTAGATTTTTAGAAAAGGAAATTTGCTGATTTTTATGAGTGAGGATTTTTAAAATTTATGTGCTTGTAGAAGGTTATTAATTCTAAAAAACGTGATTTAATTTAGTTATTATAAATGTATCATTGCAGAAAAACATGAGAATATTTTCCGAAAACAGACTTTAAATAACATTTATGCAAAATGATTTTCTTATTAAATTTGAAATTTGTTTTCAAAAGACGAAACGTTATAAATTATTTTTCCCAGGAGTGAATGTTTCCTATTCCTAAATCTTTTTCATTAATATTTAGAAATAGCAAAGCATCTTAATACTTTTTACTTACGGTGAAACGTTTCTTGCTTCAGCTTCAGTGATTTTACAAAGCAAACTAATGTTTTCTTTCGTTACATATTGAATATTAAAAATGTCACGTGTAATTTCGAAAATAACTTATAACATTTGCTTATGTCAAGATAGAAATCCTTTTATAGATAAATGGAACTCTTACATTATTCATTAAATACATGCTACAGAAAACACTTTAAAGAAGGCGTACTATAGAAAATATTTAATCAAAAACATTTTACTTGAAGGATTGATGTAGGTAAATTTTTAAAAATATGTTTCCAAGCAGTGAAAATAATTCAGTACAATTTAGAGTTGATGCTATAACAATTTTAATAAATATTTTAGGTAAATATAAAAACAGGAATTTTCTGTCTCCTTTTATAGAAAAACAAATATTATGTGTAATTTAACAACAAATTCAACTTAAAACTTTAAATACCAAGGGAAACAATGAACAAGATTTTCAATGTAAATATATAAAATAGAAGAATTTATATTATGTCGTTGGATACACATATGTATATAACATGTATGTTATTATACATATGTGTATACAATTTCTTGTTATATATCTCTCAACTTCGCAGATTAACTGCGATATTTAATTCAGCATACAGAAATTCCTCATCATTAAGAAGAAAATAATTGTCAGTATATTTTCTTTTCCTTTAAATTTAAATAAACAAAAATAATTTAAAGGATGAATGTGTGTTCATCACTCGAAAAACTTCTATTCAGATTAAATATGCAAACACTGCAGCATGTATGGAATCTAAATTCCTTATTCCAAACACGCCATTTGGATGTTTGGTCAAAATGACGCATTTATCTTTAAGAACTGTGAAGCGTGGTCTTTACGGAAAGAACATTTTTAAAATTGGACATCGATTTTACGACATGCTAAATTATGTGTGCAGGGTGAATTAACAACGGTAACAGCTTCAAGAATAAAAAGAAACATTTATCACACGAAATGTAAAACTTTCTTCTAGATACATTAAGTTACCACTCTTTATATAAAATTTTAAATGAGAAACGTGAATATTCTTATTTCTTTCAAAAATATTATTACAATTTTTAGACTTTCTAATAACCATTTATGTTATCTAAATATGTCTGTGAATTCAAAACAAATGTCTTTAGCTTGATTTGCATATAAATTAAAAAATTTTTGGAAGTTTGTTGAGAACTTAAAAAAATATTTTATTGAAGTAAAATATATATTTCTTTATTGTGAAAATCATTAGATAAAAGGAAATCATTTAACGATTTAGTAAATTGCAATACTAGATATTTTTGTTTTTATTCAGCGCTATAGCCCAAAGCAATCCAAGGATGTCTCAATATTTTTGCGCCATCTTCCCCTGTTGGATACCATATTTCTTCATCTTTCATTACCACTCACTTGGTGGTATTTTTTCAAAGCTGTCCAGTCAGCTACCATGAGAAGTTGACCTATTTTTCAAGCTCCATCTGGTTTCGAAAAGGCCACGTTTTAGTTGGGTTCACTGTCATCTATTCTGTAGAGGTAACATAGTCATCTAATACGATTAGCCTTAATAACAAGAACGGTATCTGGTAGCTCATAGAATTTTTTGTAAATTGTAAAGGGTACATCACCTGTTGTTTCCACTGACAGCATTCTTTTCATGATTTTCCATTCCGATATCATCAATTTGCTCTTTTCCGATTTAGTGAGAACTCAGGACTCGCTTCCATATGTTGACACTAATCTTAAAAGGATTTTATAGATATTTATTTTTGTATTTCGATGAAGAAGTTGACTTTTTATTCCAAAGTGATATCATTTTGCTATAGCTAAACGGCTATTAATTTCAAAGCTGATTTTCTTGCCTTTTGTAATGATGCTCTAAAATGCTTGATTTTTTCCATGGTTTCCAATGAATAACCCTTAACTAGGAGCGGAGAAGACATAAAATCAAAGAGTTTATTATTTATTTATTAGTTTTTTTCTGCTTTGACATTGAAGCCCATTTCTTAGGCTTTAAGAGAACTGATGATCTCCATAACAACTGGTTTACATCTTCCAATTATGCTGATGTCATCAGAGTCTGAACTGGTTTTCGAAAGATAAAGCCTCAAGTGTTTATTTGTGTTATTTCAAGGTGATGTTGAATAAGAAACTCCTAAGTGAGTTTCCTTGTCGTAGCCCCCTAGGACTGTAGAAGGGTTTAAAGCATACGTTCCGTATCTTTTCCTCGCATTTGACACTTTAGTAGACTTTTACAAGTAACTGGTATAAAAAGAAACTGATATCTGATTTTTTTCAATAAATAATATCAGTAGTATGGAGACAATAAACAAATAAAAGATCAATGTACATTGCGAATTTGAATGCAAGGGCATTCAATTAGAAGTGGTTTAATCGTTGAATTCTATAAATTATAAAACTAAATGTTTTTAGCTAGAACACCCTAAATAAATAAAATGTCTTTAATTTTCAAGGTGAATATTTCAATGTATCCCTCAGTGTCTTCAATAGTCCCAGTGTCTTTAAACTATGAACATTAAAAGAAATAATATCATGATTTAGCCTTTGATTTTTGAAATTGAATCCATGCAATTCATTTTTGTGAAGATATGGAAGTCGGAGAATATCTACACAATCCATAAACTACCACATTTTCGAAGAATGGAATTGGTTTGACCATCGTTTAATAATTGTTTTTTGCATACTAAGGCTAATTGGAACAAAATCTACAGTTTAAAATAGATTCCAAATCACTACATCCGGAAGGAATCGAGCTCATGAACAGTTGAACCAAAGTCCAGAGTCTTCATTATTCGCCTGCGAGTTTAGCAGTGAAGCATGGGAAATCATTCTGGAATATCACTGTCACTGTGCCATCAGAAAAGCTTGACATGAAATTATACTATGCCGGTTTTGCAAATAACGAATCATATTCAGGTTTCCTTTATTGGTGAAATTTATCAAATATTTAGCAATCATTTGTGATGTAAATGTCCTGTTTTTTTAAATAAATGTTTATAAATTCTTTATTTATGTAAAAAAAAGTGGAAATATAAATTATATTATATAATGTAAAATTTCTTTTACATTTAAATTGATTACATTAAATTTATACATCTTGTAAGAAGAACAGAAAATATTTATTCAAGTAAGGCAAAGTTTGACAATTTCTTACCATTCAGTTGTTTAAATACATCCTATAGAAACTCAAGCAGTATCTGCTTTGTAATTTTTGTTTCAGTTATATCCAAACATATAGAAATCTTCACTGAATTTATTCATGTATAACATTTTAGTTATGTGAATCATTTGTTGATTGTGTAAAGCCACAACTTACATTCATTTTAATTAATTAAGTTTTCTTAGAAATACCGGAAAATTCACTTGTCATGAAAGCTCAAAACTATGCACAAGAAGAATAAAATACAAGTGATTACGTGAATTCATTTATTTCCATATTTTCAGCTTCTTCGGAGCTTTATCTTTATTTAATGAAATGTAATTAGCTTATGCTTCGACTAACATTGCAGGTACTTGTTTGACATACGCTTTTATTGGAGACTACAATGACATTTGTTTTGCTATGTTTTGTCTTCCCTTTATTCACAGTGAATGAGAAATTTGAACCAATAGAATTATTGGAACTTATCTAATTTTTCCGACATTTGACTTTACAATTTAATCGACATAAAATGAATAATTAAATAAAATTAAAAACCAAAATACGCGTTATTCAAAACTTAAAATTAAACTTCTGTAATTAAATATATTTTAATAGAACTTTTAATTCTCTTATTTTACAAGTTCAAAAGCACATTAAACATATTACACTATAAATAGCAATATTTTATAAAAATAAAACAAAAGTTTATAGAACTGAACAAAAACTCATAAATGATTTCGTGCTATAGATAAAAAGTTATTATAATTTCAAACAAGAAAAATATAAGCTGTAAAATTCACCAATTAAATCGTGGCTCTAATATTTTGTATCCGATCTCCATTTTTAACATAAGCGCACAGAATATTATAGAAATACATGCTGCCAAAACTTTCATTTGTATGGTTAATTTTCTGATCTCAGATTTACAATAAGTGGGTTCTAATTCTACCAGCGGAATATATATTTGTATTACTATGAAAATAATTTAAAATTGGTTTTCTGTTGAATTATTTCTAGTATTAAAAGAGACTATAGAAATTCAAACAAGCCAAATCAACTATACAGTCTGTAAGAAGGGCATGGAATACCTTTTAAAACCCAGAAGCTTTTCTAAGTACAAATAGAGCTACTGAACTTTAAAATCATCCAACAATGAAGAAAGTTAAAAATAGTGTTTTAAAACGTAATCACTTAAATATTCGATTAAGTCTTAAGTTGAGAACATTAAGGTCATGAAGGATCTCATCTTATTTTCAGCGTCTCTTCAACTGCCTTCCCAAGAGAGACTGTATTTTTCTAGAAAATGCATGTGTGTGTAAAGAACAGTTGCATTAGAGCCAAAATAAGTGTTAACAAGATAAAGCAACATATAAGATGAAAATGTGCATTACGATTATCCAAACACGTAGGATGTTAAATTTAGTGTTCCAAATAACTTCTTAATGCTTGAATAGAGATTAATCTGAGAACCAGGGCGTCATAAAGAATCTCAGCTCATCCAAACTTTTCTCTGATAACCCTTTTAGTGCAGTTAAAAATTTCTGGAATGTGGTACACAGTTTTGGAATAGATAATATAAGTCACAATGTAAGATGCATTAATCTTCTCGATGCACTGAATTATTCAAGGATCACTAAAAGGAAGATCGAAAATAAAAGCTGCCTTATATCAATGGCTCTAACAGTCAAAGCAGTGTATCTTACAACATAAAAATAGATAAAAGTGGTCATTGTGATAATTTTTAAAACAAACAAAAAATTAACATCAAATGCAAGATTGCAGTTACTGGAACGCATTTGCTTATTAATTCTCTTCAAAAACTGACGAAAGTAATGTTCTTATTTGAAAATTACTGCATCAGTTCTTCAATTTTGCCTTTCATATACAATAGTTTCGGGAAGTAAAATGTAAACTTTTATCATTTATGAATTATTTGTAATAAGTTTATAACCGACAATATTGCTGCTCGTTTCCAGGTACCAGGAAAATATTTCATTATATCATATCTATAACATACAATTATCGCTCGATAGATAACTGCAAATGTTAATTATTGTCATATTAGGAATTTTGTCATATTTTTTAGCTTTTACACAATCGTGCATCTTTAGTTATAGTACCGATAACATTTGTTTTGAGCCAAGATCAATATATTCAAGATGAAATTCTTTTATTTTTTAATTATGTCCAACTATTTCAGGGAAGCCTCTTGTATAATTTTTCTGTTTTTATAATGACTATAACGATATTTGTCTTTTATCTAGATTAATTCCGTACGATTTGTTACGTTATTTTTATTATATATAAAATGAAAAAAAATTTTTAGCATTGAATCAGTTTTAAAATTCTCTTTTCATGAAAATTTTCTTTCCAGTATTATTAATTATGAAACTCTTTCGGAAAATCAGAAGAAGATAATTTTAAGGAAAAATTAAGTCACAATTAAATGTAAAAAAATATTATAAGGCATCAGGCATAATAGACATTTGTTGAAATACTGACCTATTTACAGACAAAGAGTTACAGATATACAATTTGTTATATAAGAGCATAAGTTAAACTGACTTCGTTATAAAGATCTAATAAATTTTCCATTGATAAACTAGGATCTTGGCTTCTGTTCTTTACGATGATGGTAAAACATTTTTAATCATTGCCTAAAAAACTGTGTGCCACCTTTTTTTCTCCCTTTTCATTATTGCCTAACAAATATAACTATTACTACGTTTCTTATAATATATCTCATGATGACATTTCCAGTAATTGCCTTTCGAACTGCCCAGACTTGGGACTGAATAAGATTGTTAGAGTAAGACAATAATATTAAAAAGAAATTGCAATTCTAATCTTATGTTTGGCCTCTTGATCTCTTAAAAAATATCCTGCATTAAAGTTATTATGCAAAAATGCATATTGTAAAAATTAAAGCAATTTCTATTTGAAGTCAAATTTACGACACGGAATATGTTTAAAACACTGTAAATTAGTCCTGATTTATTATTTTTAAGGACACAAAATAAATTCATGATGAATTTATAACATCTGATGTATAACTAAAATATGTATAGTTTTGTTACATAATATACATATTTTAATATGTGCATCAAGTAAATTTATAAAAGACACATAAAGTACTAGAGATACACATTAATAGTGAAATAATTGTTTTTCGTAAAATGAGTACACACGTTACACATTTAAAATTAATGATATTACTTCAGAAAAACAAGTGAAATAAAATAAGGGGTTTCAAATGCAAATGATGAAAACATTATTTCCAATAAAAGAGTAAATTATTCAAAGATACCTTATTTTAAAATGTCGAGGAAAATATGTTTACATTTCATATAATGCTACAATTACATACATGGGACATATTTATTATAGTATTGAAATATCCTTTTTCATGATTACAATATATTGTTTTTAAAAAAAAGTCGGTTGTCTTCTGCACAGTAAATATTTTAAGACAAGAAGTATTTATATCATTTAATAAGACTATTTTTTTTAACTTGTTTTTGTTTTAAGTGAACTTTTAAATACTTATTTGAAAACTAGTTGTCTGATCATGATGAACTATATTTGTGTTACACATTTTCATATTTCAGTCAAAAATTTATTAGTAGAAAAAGATGCTTATCTAAAAAAGAAAATTCACACGTGTTTTGATGTGAAGTATTTAATTGTCCTCAAAAGATTTCTCTTTATGTACAGTATATTTAAGAAAATATATTGGAGATTTTTAATGAAATAAATTGTTTAGTATAAAAATTTGTATTATTTTGGTTTATTAGAATATTTTCTCCCCCTCATTTACCATGCAAAAAAAGGATTTCTTAAAAAATATTTTTGTTTCTTTAAAAGAATAGTGAGATTTACTTTTTAAATCAAGGAAAATACACTTATACATTGAATAGCAATTATAAATTCATCACTACTTTTAATAAAAAAAACATTTATAATTAATTTCAAAATAATTGTATCATTTTTTTCTCAAAATAATTTTTTTTCACACATTTTACTTGTTTCCCTTAAAAAACTTAATTACTGTGTGCTATTTGATACTTCTTAATTGAGGGAATTTTTGTTTTTATAAAAAAATAAATATTTTAAGTATTTTTTACTTTGTTAATAAATGAATTTACCTTTGAGCAATTATAATATATATTTTTGTTTATTTTTATTTAACTATTTTCTTTAAAGAGCTCAGTACTTAGAAATATTTTATTTGTTTATTTTATAAAATTATATATTTCTATTTCAAGAATGTATGGGTGCGCAATAAGCAAATAATAACGAACAACATAAGTTTTTGAAACAATTTTACCCATAGTAAAATTTTTTCATCTAATATTAAATGAATTTTACTTATTAATTTATACTAATCTGAAAATAAGAATGATCAGATAATTTTCTGCTGCTAGAAAATAAATTCTCACAACAAGGAGAATAATTTAGATTTACAACAAAATAAAGATTAACAGTAATTTAAGATTTAGTTTTATATAATAAATAGAAAACATTAGTCAGCAAGTGGTCATAATTCATGACACTGTGTTCAGATAGAGGACAGTCAGTTGAAGAGGTGAAGCTGAAACACCAAGTACGTATATATATACATATTTGTGTGTATACCATTCTAAAATATGAATTATATTATTTAAAATTAGATTTGCTTCATTTTAAAGTTTTTAAGAAGATATTGTACGCAAAATTTTGTTAAATAAGTGTTATTTCAAGTAAAACAATATTCTTTTCACTAAAAAAAATTTTAATGATAAAAAAATCATAGTTTTTTAAAATTAAGACTGATTTTTTTAATTTGTGTTAAATATTCCTTAATTAATGAAAGTGCGAAGCTCTTCAGATTAAATACTTTCGTCGTGTGTAATTTAAATGTTCGAAAAATCAAAAGTTTTGTTTATCACTCTACGGTCACTTTTACCTCTCAAGTACTAATTCACCTTCAGTTTAAAATAATCTCCGAACGGCGATGAAAGCTCATGTTTCAGTTGGTAATCAAGCCCACAAGCACATGATGTGGAGGTGGGAAGAATACCAACCAATCAGATTCCACTTCTGCTTAGTAACAGCATTTTTTTTATAGCGATTGTAATTATAGATGATAAAGAATCTCTTCTCCCTTAAAACAAATTTTATTGAAAATAATATTTAAAATCTCAATAAAAATAATTTTAGAATATAAAATCGCAATGAACTCTTTATACGCAACTGAGAAATAATTAAACCAGGATATATTAGATTGTATTTTAATTTTATGAATTTTCGCAGCTTCAGTACGGAATTTTATCAATGAAAATTCAAGATAATCTTTGTTCTCCAAAAAACTAATAATATTTAAAAAATGTTAAATGTTTAAATTCTTAAAGTTTTCTGTAATTGATATATATTTCCTGGCAAACAACACTTCAGGCGTAAAATTCTTTGTATTTATTTTCTCAGAATTTGCCATTTCGTTGCTCAATTCACTGACTCACATAACAAAAGTATTTGCATACATATTGTTTTCAAAGAATACAATTTTCCCAGAAAGTGTTACTATTTTAATTTACCTTACTTTAAGTCTCTTAGTTCTTTTTCGAAACAAAAGTTGCTCTTTTTTGGAGAAAAGAAATTAAATTTTTCAGTATTAATGTCAGATTTGATTTTTTGAGTAATCCTTTAAAAATCTCATGACTTAAATTAGAACTGAAATATTATTTTTAATAAATATACGTTTATATCCAAATGGTGGAGGCTGTTCCAACTTAAATGGACTATTACACATAGCCCATGCTACCTATATATATGAATGTATCTTTAAATTGAAAAAAAAAATGTTATGTAAAACGAATGCATTTCTTCTGCTTGTAGGGAAGAAATATTGTTAAAAACTTGTAATTTAAAAGAGAAATGTTGAAGTATGGATTATATAAATTCAAGAGATTAGGAGAGAAATTTATGTTTCATGTATAATTTTCTCAAAAAGCATTAAATGAATATCTAATTATATTTTAATAATTTTACTATAAATTTACTTTAATAAATTTTTATGTTTTATGTCTTTTTGTGACTGAGTTACAGTTTCAATATATTTTATTTTGAAACTATAAATCAATGACAAAAGGAACAGATAAATATATTTTTTATAATAATTTAAAGGAAAAAATAAATTATAATGAAGAGTGGGTTGTTTTCAAAATTACCGATTTAAAATAATTGTTAGGGTATTATTTATGGTAAGACCACCTCCAAAAATGTATAATGGATTTCAATGCTTGTAAAACTATGGATTTACTTCATAGATTCAGAATTTAAAACTGAAACAAAAAGATTATAAATTTATTTCAATATATAAACTCAATCATTAAATTTACAAAAAGTTAGTAAAAATTAACAATTCATTATTTCTTATGTTTCACTAACATATCAGTTATGACTATAATAACTATCCATTTATAAAGATAATAACTTATTTTAGAATTTTATTGAACTTAAAATATTTGAAGGTTACAATAATCAATTTCATATTGTTGAAATATTTTTTAATATATCGAATTTTATAAAATATGCATGCTCTGAAATATCTAAGAGCATCTTGTATGTGTTGATTGCATTATTGAAGTGATTCTAACATGCCATATTCTAGTACAAAAATAAGGATCAAAATAACAATACGAAAATTAAAAATAAATAATATTTAATTAATTACATAAAAAAATTATAATAATCATGCAAATTTCTTTGCATTCAACAAAAAATATTTTCAATATATGGTAATAAAGTAAAAAATCAGAAATTTGAAAAGATGTCTTAAAATTATGCTCTGTTAAGCTTAGTAAAATTGTATCTGAATTTGTTTCATCGAAAGGCAGAAGTGCTACTGACTTTTAATATCTAGCAATGAATATGAAACTGTAATCATATGTTGAATCTTAAACAAAATGAATTATAAAATTTAGAGAAAACTCCATTGGCACAAACCTTGTTCTACGGGAGTTTCCTATAATTTTTCTTTAAATAGGTGAGAACTCATTTCTCTTTTAGATCTAAGTTTAGTAATCAGGATATATTAAATATTAAAGTTATTATTACATAATAGATAAATTTTAATCCCAGAAAAGTTTATATACAGCTACTATATTGATAAATAGGTGTTAATTATTTAGAGAAAACTACCTCCATTAAAGTATGCCAAAATGCAATACAATTAGGGAGGGAAAATAATAATTGTACAAAGCATAAATTTTTAATTTTATTTTAATTTGTTGATTATTTTTAATGATGAATCTAAAATGTGTGTAAATTTTAACATTTCTTGATATCATTTTTAATGAAACTAGAAATTTGTTTAATTTTTATGTTTAAAATTTTTATATTTTATTATCTATCCCTTACATTATAGGATACCTAATTGTAGATTGAGGAGAAAAACATAAGCCTGATGTTTGCAAGTTCTTTTTAGAATGCTGGCTTACTCTAAGAAACTTTTCAATTCCAAACAATTCTCAAAGTAATTACTGAAAAGTAATCTCGGACGAAATTATAAGCTCTTTAGTGAAGACACGGCTGTATTTAACCGAGAATAATGAAAAGTGCCAGAAAAAGACAGCACTTTTCTGATGACACAATGAATAATTAGAAATCTTTTACCACCATGGATAAAAATAGGAGCCTAGACCCCTTTTATCAATGGGAGATTTATTAACCAGATCTTCTTAATGAATACAATTTAACAGAAATTGTGACGTCACGAAATGGATACCTTTCATTTTTCTACTGAATATAGATAGGTATTTTAATGAAATCCCGTCTTTTCCGAGGAATTTTCATACCTATATTATCTGTCTTTTGTTTTAAATCAAAGGCATTACTGAGGGTAAATGACCTTCGAAATTAGAATAGAAACAATTTTGAGAACATTCCTGAAGCGTTCACTGGCTGAAATTTAACTATTCATGATTTTTTTGGAATGCAGTAAAGTCAGCTATCAAATTATTAATAATAATATTTAAAACTAAAAATAAACAAATTATTTTTTTATAAAAATATAACTAAAAATTAGTTTTATTTTTTGTAAAAAGTTTATAATTAAATGGGGCCGTAATTTGTACTCAAAGTTATCTTTATTATTTTATGAATATCATAATAAATATTATTTAGAAAAAGAATGATTAAAATACACTTTTTTTAAAATTATGTAATATTTTAAAATATTTTAATTATATTTTTAACAACATTGAAATACATACAAAACGCAATGTTTCGATCTCACTAGAAATACTTATTGTCTTGTCTTATCATAGAAAACAAAGAATGAACATTTTCTTTTAAAATATTTAAATTATAACATCCTTTGAATGTGCACTACAGGAGACAATTAACTAATTATATACTATAAAAACATCTTCTATAATTTATATATTGACTCCGAATGACAAAATAATATTGATACGCGTTAAATAATGTATGATCGGTATAAAAATGTTGAAAAGGTGACAAAAATAAGCTATTGAAAGATGATAAAATTGATAATTAGCCAATCAAGCAGAAAATTAGAATTACAATTATCTGTTTAATTTTCCATATAAGTTACTCAATAAAAAATGATTACAACTATCTTATCTGTAAATAGATCGTATAATAGTGTTTATTAAAAAGCTTAGATAATATGGGAAAAAATAAGTAATTTTATTTTATTTATGAAAATCACTGGTACAAAAGATCACGCTGAATAAAATTTGTAAATTCTATTTGGTAAAACATGATATTCTCATAAAGAGCTCGGATAAGTTACATATCTTTTAGCTTTCCAAAATAGTCAACAGCTACTTAAAAAAAGTGTTTGTTTATTAATCCTAATAAGCAGCTTTTAATTGTTATATATTATGGTTATGGAACATATCATACTCTGTAAACGAAAACACTTACGTAAAAATTTAGAAGATTCAGACTATCTAGCTATTAACATTAATCTCTATAACAGACATGCATCTGTTAAGGTCTAATTAAATTTAGAAAGCCTTTTTTGGAGTATACCAAACTACCTGCTAAGCCTCATGTTATTGTTATGTATGTTTGCTATATTCTTCAATACAGACGCGTTTTTCCTTGGGTCATGTTAGCACGATAATAGTCGCCTTATTACTCTATTATGAGATATCGAACGCGTTACTAGAATTAAAGGAAGGTTGTTGTATTACGAAGAGCTTAGCTTGTTTTGTCTCTTTATAATCTTTTTTTGTATGTAAGGATTAATCAAGCCTATATCTGCAGTTTACGTAGCTTTGAGAACGACTACAAACATGCCCGACGTGGGAATTGAAAGTGTGGAACCAAAAGCCAGAGTGCTAACGATTCAACAGCCCATTCTGCCCATGTTGAAAGCAGATATGCAATTTAAATTTTCCGTTGAGTATGAAGTCTCTTCACTATTCCGTTGAGTATTTAGTATGACATGGAGAAGAGGGGAGCAAAACAGTTTCAATCTAGTCATTTGACTATGGATCAAGATCAAGAGAAGAAGGACTGCATCTAGCAGCCTTGGTCAGTAAAAAATAGGCACTAGAAACATATTGTCATTACTAGCCAAGCCTACTCTGGTTTTTTCATAGGACATGGAGATTTTATATAAATCTGTGGACAATGGAATGTCGGTGATTTGATTCAATGAACATACTGAAAAGGGAGTAACTTAGGTAAAATTGTGAGTACTTCACATGAATGTATAGCCGTTTGGTTTATAAATATAGTCGCTATGTAGAAATATAATGCTCATATATAGCACCGAATATGTACAATGTGCGTAACATTGAAAGAATACTTGGTTTGATTTGGTGACAGTAGATTAGAAATGTTCTATTATTATGTATGTATGTGTTTAGATTCCCCATGGAAGAATGTTCGTTAATCATTATCAATAAATTGATAATGATAACAGAAAAACGTAGTAACGGAGAGCAGAAACGTAGAGCAGAAACATTCTAGCAAATTTTATATTTTAAAGGAATATTTTGAACATATCATACCTGAAAAAAGACCAGAAATTATGTTTGCATATGCACAAAAGTAAGAACTTAACAAATTATAAAATATGAACATTAGAAATATATTTTTGTTTAAAATGTTTTATCAGGAAAATCTCGCTTTCAATTCTTACAAATAATGTACAAAAATGACGTGAAAATGCTATATTTATCTTATAAATTGACACAATCGTAGTTTATGTCTGCATAAAATGAAATCGGATGCTATGAAAATATTTTTTTACCGCATATTTTGAGCCCATTCAATTAAAGATTTCCTATACTTAATTTTGAATTTATGTTATTTTCTTTTCCCATTTTTATGGCTAGCATATTCTTCTTGCTAAAATATTAATTATTATGAGTTTTAAAAACATTTTTACACATAAAAAAAGTCAATTAAATCTATCAAGTATTGAAGAAAAATTTTAGATGTGGAGTCTAGATAAACAACTATTTTGAGCAATTAAATTAATTACTTTTAAGAAATAATCTAGAATTTTTTCGGTTTCTGCTAAAATCTTTTCCAGGAAAATTTCAAGAATATTGTGTTATTTTGAAAATATGCTTTCATGAAATGTGTTTTAATGAAAGAAGATTAAAACTTGTCTTCAATTTGGGATTAAATCTAAAATAGGATGAAACAATGAAGATATATTTTATCTTGTTTTGGACTTCATGAGATTAATTTGAGAAATTTATAATTAAATGACTGTGACTAGGAAGTTCATTTGGCTAATTGGGGAACTTTAAAGCTCCAATTAATAAAAGCCTTACTATTAATCTGACCTTTATAGCGAAAGGGATTTATTGAAAAGTAATATGTCAATTATTATGTTGAAGCAATGTAATGAGATTCATTTTAATTTCATGATATTATATTAAAATATTTTATATATTCTTTTTAGCTAGGATTAAAACTTAATATAAGGTGGACTACAAAGAAAGCTCAGAATATCTTCTTAAAAAATATTTGGGAAAACTGAAAACTGAGTTTAACTTTACATATATATATATATATATATATATATATATATATATTCTTAATCTTAGATTTAAGCCAAAAAAGGCGATATTTCTTAAAAATATATTTATGAATATTAATAAACTTATTATTTAACATGAGTGAATAAGGTAATTTTTTTAAACTCATTTTAGAATAGTAAAATAGAATTTAGAATATTTTTATTTACTTTTGCAGGATGATATGTATTTTTCTGGTATATGAATGATAAGAAAAAATATTCTTAGAGTAAAAAGAAAAATAGTTTTTTATTTAGTATATAAACGAATTTATTAAGCTTATAAGTATTATGAACATTAAACTATTATTTGAAATAATCTTTAAATCATTGATTGACTTTTCTTTAAAATACATATAATTGACGTTTATAAATAAGCTGAATAAAAATTTAAAAAATAATAAAATATTTTATATATAGTGTTGAAAATAAGCTGAAAGTATATATTAATCATTATGTTATATAAAACAAAAAATTTAAATTCATCTGATGTTTCATTTAAAGTGTTCCATAATATTTTCAATGCCTATCTGTTGCATCCTCTATTTATGAGCGTACGTGCGTATGAACTCTTTTTCTTATATTTCTTTACTTTAATTTATATCCAATAAAAAAAAAGTATTGAAACTTGAGAGAGGGTAAGTAATATACGCACGAATATATGTATGAATCTGTTATATATAATGAAATATTCCTCTCAGAGCATACTCGTATTGTTGGTCTAGGGCTATAAATCAAAATGAAATTATAAAAGTGCATTGATATTGAAATTCAAAACTCGTGAGGAGGAAGATCGAAAGGAATGCACTTATCATTACCTGACTTATATAAAATGTTGCTTTCATTTTTCATTAAATTTCAACGTATTGGGTTGGAAAGGTATTCATTGAACTTATTACTTATATTTTACGAAAAACTTCTCTATCAGTAACTTCTTTTCTGCAATATTATTCATTTTATTTTGTTAAAACATGCATAAATCCCTGGATTACATAGTTTCATAAGTTTTTCATAAGTTCAATCCCTTCTGTAAATTTAGCGTTCCACTTTTAGTGCTTTCTATAAGTTCCTTTCTCTGATCGATCGTATCACTGAAAAGTATCGATCGTATCCAGAAGTTGTCTTTCGTATCCTGAAGGGAAATCCTTAATGAAGTTAGGGGAAAAGTATTCACATTCGGGTTTTTTTCCCACATTCTGATTTTTCCCCCACAACATATTCTTAAAATCCGTCAAGTATCGATTTTTGGGGGAAAAACTTGTGGATTCAGATTCTTTTTCATATAAATTTTATATATGAAGTAATTTTATTTTTGTAAGAGTTATGCATCGCGTATTCTTTGACGAGCATCTTTTTTCTTTTATTAAAGATCAATATTTAAAAATATGTAGTATGTTTCAAAAAATTATAATTTCAAATTTTTTTAATTATTTTTTTAAATAACTAAGTTGATAACTTAATATTATTTACGATTGTCTTTAAGAAAGGAAATGTTTTTCTGTTGCAAAAGCAATTTATTGAATTAGTCAAATTTTATGCCTATTTTTATACTATATATATATATAATTAGTTAATTACCGATTCGGTGAATTTATAAAATTCTTAAAATAATTACATATTTACTAAAATTAACAAAACAATTCTATGGACTATGCTATTATGATTATTCTATTTGAAATGCATATGCTACTATGATTAATACTGCTTGAAAAGTGGTGCAACAGTTGAAATATTATTAAAATTATTCTAAATTAATTTAGAAATAAATTTTAAAATAGTTAATCAACTTATTTGAACTTTTGCCGAAGATATAGCTCACAATTTTTTGGATATTACTGATGATATATCTTAAAGTTTATAGTGATAGTTTAAAGTAACTTATAACTTAAAGTTATTTTCATAAAAGTGGCACTAAAAAAGCAATGACATGAAGCTTAAAAATAATGTTCTTTTTATATCAGATAATAATTTTACTGTGAAGATTATTTAAAATCAAATAATGCTTAAAAATATCAGTATTCAACAAGACAATTTTACTCATTTTCTTATGACATTAGATTTTCATATAGTAAATTTTAAAATAGATAACTCGAAATTTGTTTTAATAGTTAAATAATACTGAAAGAATCTTTTTATCTTAGTCAAATTTATGAATAATGTAAGAAAAATTATATATTTAACTTTTTCCATGAGGTATGCAACCCTTTCTCTGAGCATGATTTGGAATAGGATATTTTGACAGTTTCTTATTTGCTTAAAACAACAAATATTTTAGTATTCGATATTTTGAAAGCATATGTTGCTATTATTGTTTTGATTGCGAATTATTTAAATAGCTTGAGAAACGTTTATTAAACAAGGAACTCGCAATAATCTCATAAAAAATGAATCTGTTTGTCTCATAAATGTAGAAATACAGAATATACTTCGGTGACATCATTTATTTTGAGAATATCAACACATATTTTACAGTATTAATGTCAACACATTCCTGAGAATATTTACAATGATTAGAGAGTCTAAGAGAAAATATTTACAGCATTAATAGAAATCTTCATCTTAATTCCTTCTTAAAATATTGATGCTTAAATGTGTTGATTATAATGTTTGCATAAGGAGATACCTTTAACGAGAAAGTATGAAGCATCTACGCGGATTTTAAATTAATGTTTAAAATGAACTTTAATGCTTTGCTGAAAATATTCATCATTTTTTTACATATTATTTTTAAACAATGATATATCATAAATATAACAAATGAATAATGACAAAATAATCAGCAAGCATCTTATTTATTTGTTTTCGAATTAATTTATAAGCTTCATAATCAAAATGTTTTCAAGAACGAGTTTGAAAATTTAGAATTTTTCTTATTGAGTTTTTAGTTGGTTGAAATGATATCCATGACAAAAAAATTTAAAATGTGTTTTACAGTTTATTGTAACTTTCTCCAATTTACTAATATTTTCTAAAGGGATTGATATAAGCTTATTAAAAATAAAAAAATTTCTTTATATCTGTGAAACTAATTTTACATTTGTTACATATTTTGATAGTTTGTATTAAATTTTTTAACATATCATTTCTATTATTTAAATTATTATCTATAAACTACTTATATATTTCAAAATTGATTTTTTTTTGCTATTAATTTTATAATAATGTTTTCCATATTTCTAAGAAGCAAAACAGCTTTTAATGAATAAGTTTGCCATAAAACGCTTATTTTGTTCATACAAATATTAATTTAAAATACAGCAAAAATTTGGAAAACCACGGAGTTGTATGCATGAAAAATTAAAAAAAAATTTGAAGAGATGAAATTGAATATAAAATTGCAGTTTATTTTACAAAAAAAAAATTGTGATTCTTTTTTTATTATACAAAGAGTGGCATATAAAACCAGCTTTTCTTACTATTAAAGAATTTTGCGTTTTTTACAGTTACTTGTTTATATTCGTATATTACATTTTTGCAATAAAATTCCTGTAAGTGTGGAGCCCATACTCTTTGAGAGGGTTTGGAAATACTAGAAGAGTATTATTCAAATTTCCCAGTTATTTTACCATTTTCTCAGTTTAGTTCGGCTATATTATTTTAAGCAGCACAGTGCAACATATCAGATTATGATTGTGCGTTTATTCTGTGTGCATGAGATGTATATACCTAAGAAAATGATTAGCAAAGTCTTGTGGTCTCCTCGGTCACTTGAACTGTCCATGTGTTATTTTTATTTGTATGGACTATTAAAGGGAAGATCTTATATGAAATCCATACACAATTGAAGAATTCAAAATCATGATCCATATTGTCATTAATAGGATCACTACACAAGAAATCTCAAATATATATATTATTTTACTTTTCAACTCTATGGGCCAATTTTACGTGACGTAATCTGTATTTTAAATGTAAGCACTGAATGGTTATTTGTTTACTAGAATTTAAACAAGAACAATAGATGTTTCTTTTGCAAAATTAAGCCTTTTTACTTAAAAAGTTTATTTTTAAATGCTGTTTATTTTTGTGTCTAGACAAGAATAAAAAGCTTAGAAAAATAAACTTATTATGATCTTAAAAAGTTGTCATCAAAAGGAACAATGAACTATTAAATACTGTTTTGGTAGATGTCAATATGGATTTATTATAACCATGCGAATCCATTATAGGGATCGGTATACTAAAATACTTTGTATCTCGCTTTCATTTAGTATGTATAAATTTTAAAACTTTGAATTCATTTGCAACTCTTAAAGTTAGAAAAATACTTGAGATGGGGTATTTTCTTAGCATTTTACGTTAGATAATAAGTTGTATCTTGTTATCTAAGAAAATTGTTCAACATGTAAAACAATTTACTTAGATAACAGGAATATATGAATCCCAAAGGCGACGGTAGTGTTACGCGCTCCCAACTCACTGGTCCGAGATTCTATTTTCGAGTTGAGCGAGTTCGACTCAGCATTTCATCACTTCAGTGTGTCGATAAGATTGAGTACCAAGCATGCTTGGCTATTAAACATTGGGTGTTTGGCATTATTCTGGGATTCTAACCTGGACATTTCTTCACACCTAGAGTTCTTGGTCAAGAAAACACAAAAGGGCACTGTATGTCTTGACTATCGTGCCACAGTGTTTAGTTCAACAGAAATGCATAACAAAATAAACATCTAAATTAAAATTTTTGCGCTTGTGGAAAGAATATTTTATGGAAAATTGACTTACAAATATTAAAATTTTATTTTATTCAGATACAAAGGATGAGCGATATTCATGACAACACAGTGATTTGATACTATTCATAAATTCCGTTCCATTTAAAAAAATTGGATTGATATTTATAATAATTGATTAAATATTAGCTCTGCATAAGACACTCATCTATACTCTCTGAAACCAAATCTGTAAGCTTGAAATATTCTTTTACTCGGAAACATTGAAATCCAGTGGACAACCTCCCTGAATCTGAATTATAAAAATAGAAGACCTACAATCTACGAAATAAAGCAAAGCAATCCTTAAATTATTTCCACGAAATAAAACAAAGCGAACCTTAAATTATTTCCATCATCCTACTTAAATATCTTTGATAAGGCAGGATCAGTAACGAAAATGATGAAACGTCCAAAGGGGAGCTCTGTTTATATCACGAACGTTTTATTCTCCTTAGGAAATAGAAAGTGAAAGGTAACATAGTTTGATGTTAAGGAAGAAATGTGTTGATGGCCTTTACGATGAAACACATTGCACTGCTTCGCAGTTCTCTTTTTGGAGTTCGATGCTCAGTATTGATATGGGGAAGATCAATGGTCAATGGCGGTGTTACACTCGACCGCCTCTTCCCGTAAATCAAGTCCCTGTATGGGCTTTTCTTTCTTTTATTTTGTTTTGAACATGGTTGGTGGCTTTTGTTATGACCGACATTTGATCTTACATCATAGGTGGATGTTCTCAGAAATAGAACCTTATCTTATCAATCAAAATTTACTTCCAAAGTTCTGGGTGATGTTTAACTTCGATATCTTTTGATTTACTATTATTTTTAGCTATAAAATAATAGTAATAGAGTTGTAAGATTATCAGATAATGACTGAAGTATAATTTATATATTAAAGAGAATAAAAAATTACATTATTCAAAAATTAACAAATTTCATTTTGTGGGTTTCGTTATCATAATAATAATAATCAATAAATAATTATATTTTAAGAAATTTCAGTTATTCACTTATTCAAAGTGTGAGTTCATATATATATATATATATATATATATATATATACAAACCCTCAGATTAACAAAATATATATTATTTTTTTTAGTTTTGCATTGGACGAACTATCTACATAAAGTTATCAAAAAATTCCTTAACTATAAAAAAACGACCAATTATTCTTAACTAAAAGAAATAAGAAGAACTAAAAAATTCATATTATTGATTTTGTCCTTAAAATAATTAATATAATAGTTTTTATTATTTATGCTAACTCTGTTTTTTCTGATTAAACTGCTTTTTGTCAAATAAAAGTAGTTAAATAACTGAAAATATAAAATTTTCAAGTGTCCCCCGACTGCATCGTTATTGTTTTGGGAATGTCAGCTTCAAATCACTTATTGCAAAAAAGGAAAAACACATTCAAAAAATACTTGACAAGTTTGAAAGACGATGTCAGCACCTGAAGGACAAGAGATGGAGAATCTTTTTTTTTTTTCTTAAATCGTCACTTATTTTACATAAATTTAAAAGAAATGTTGTCTATGAGTTTCATGTTTAATTTAATAGTTTTTACGCACGTAACATATAGAATGAAATGTAAATTATGTGTTATAAAAAATCATTAAAATTTTTGAAGTTGTTGAAAGAGGTGTAACCAATTTTAACTTGAAAATTTATTGAATAAAAAAGCAGCTTTATTTGAATTTAATTTACACTGTCGTAACTATCATATAATGTATGTATATAATTATCTATTGAATAATCTAAGATATTTTTCAATGAGCCTAAACACAATCTGTAATGCATTTTACTGTAGTTAATTTAGTGGATCACTTTACCCAGTACAAAAATAATAAATAACATTAATTTGAAAATTATTTAAAGTATGATTTCGAAAATTATGAATGAAATGTAGGCGCTAAAAGCATTTTGCGCCGAAACAAGGAATTTCTGTATTTGTGAATCGTTTTAATTAATTGTCTATTAAATAAAATATATTGGACTTCAATAAATATATATCCATATTTTTGATATATATATGTTTCAACGTTCGGAAGTAATAATGATTTTCGATTATTTTAGCATTTAAAATGGAAGTAGATGAGCATTACATACAGTTTATGAAAGTTCAAGTAATATTTTGATTGATGTGTTATATCTAAATAAAATTCAGGAGAATATAACATGTTACTACGTAAAACTTCCTTGAATACCCATAACAATTTTAAATTCTTAACATTAAGTACACTGTTCTTTCATAAATTATTTTCCTACATTTTTCTACCGATTTGATTTGTTATTGGAAGATCAGTGCATCCTTTATCTGTTCAGGGTATTGAAAAGTATTCCCTTTAGTCACATCAATAAAAATTGATGAAAATATGCAGAAGTCTTTGTTGTTCAAAAGATTGCAACTCATGAATTGCATCAGTTTATATTAGTTCATTAAATTTATTTGAACATTACGCCTATTATCATATATATATATATATATATATATATATATATATATATATATATATATATATATATATATATATATATGTAAATACTATTATTTAAGTCTAGCAAAAAGATAGAACATATAAACAGTATACAAAGTGAAACTTAGAAAAAGAATTTTAAAATTTGAGTCATTTAAATAATTATACAGATAAAAAAAACTCACAATAAATCAATGAAATACCAACATCAAAGTACCAACATTTAAATGAAGAATCAACATGACGAGTTTCATCAGGGCATGACCATATTGATCCGAAGTATGGCTTTTCTGCAATTACTGAAGATTAATGTCTAAATCAAGCCATTATACCCCAAAGCCACACAGAAAAAGTTTTATATTGAAGAAATAACACAAGAAAATTAATAATGAAATACTAGCTAATAAAAATGAAATATTAGTTGCCATAAATATCAAGTTTCAATTGTGTTAAATTGCAAATAAATAAAGAGTAGAATAAAAACAAATTCAAAGTTGCCAGGATAAGATGCTAAATTACAAGCCTGCAAAATTGCAAATGAATACAAAAGTAAAATAAACACAATAATTCTTTCAAACTATTTTTATAAATTTTAGTAGAAATATTAAAATTCCATAAAATTAATTTGTTTACTTTAAAATTAAAATCATTTGTTTTGTCAAAAATATTGCTATATATTTAATTCCTCTCGATAAATGTCTAGATGAACTTTATCAAATTCTGATAAATTAAAAATTATGTAGTCATCAATATATCTGTATGTAAAAGGCATCTGAATAACAAAAGCTTTTTCTTAAAAATCTAAAAACAAATTAATAGGTAGATGGATATAATCTATGATCCCTGAATAATCCCTGATTTCGAAATTAAATATCTTAACAACAAGTTAGATATTTAATTTTTAGTTTAAAGCGAAGCACGATTGTTAGATAGTGTAAAGAGGCTATCGTAGAAATTGAAATAATGTATTCTATTGATTAACGTGTTATTTTGGTACTGGAGTACTACAGATTAGAACAGAGTCCTACGGCAAAAAGGCACAATTCGATGTTCCTGTTGGACCCGATGCGAAGACCATTCGCATGTTCTTCGTCATCGGGCTGTTTTCCCATGAAAGCTGTGCAACAAAGGATTGACTTTGCGAATCAGATTCTCACAATAATCAACAACGAATGATTTGATGTGGGTTGCATCTGGTTCACAGATGAAGCCTATTTCCACATGAATGGTACTGTAAATAAACAAAAACTAGAGAATTTGAGGTTCCGAAAATTCTGATTTGTGTGAAGAGAATTCACTGCATTCGCCTAAAGTTACTGCATGGTCTGTGTTATGCACCAGAAACATTTTCGGACGCTTCTTCCTGCGAGAAACGATTACTACTGAACATAACGTCACAATTTTGGAACAATTTGTCAGCACACAACAAACGTTGGAGAATAGATCAGGATAGGCTGTTTCATGCAAGAAGGGGGGGGGGCAGCCACATGGAACAGATAAAGTTTTCCGGTCTCTTCATGAATAATTTGGGAATAGAGTAATTGTGCGTGATTACCTAAAATTCACTGACACAGGAATAGATAGGCCTCCATATTCTCCCGATCTGATTCTTTGGGATGCATTGAAATACACTGTCTATCGAAACAATCTCACTACTCAGTAATTGGTGCTATATGTGATTCCATTTTCGTTAAGACGTTGCAAAATGTGATGTCAAATTTCCTTGTTCGTTTATGCCATCTCATTGTTTCGAACGGTGATCATTTTGAAAAAATTGTGTTCTGATAGCAAAGACTGCTTGACGTTTTTAGTTTTTTTTTAGATTCTTTTCAGAGAAATAGTTTTCAGTGCAGAGTGCCATCTGTTAAGTTTTTGTAACTAAATTTTCGAAACTCTTTACACCGTTTTTAAAGTTTGCTAATAAACGTACTATTATTTACCACATAATAAATTACGATGGCTCCCACCCTGCTGTTTCCTCCTGACTAATAGAGCACAACTCTGTGCTAGATACAGGATAGTACGCTGATGCAACAACAGACACAGTGATAGAAATGACAGTTAGCTAGCTATATTTAGCAAATAAATGCAAAAAAGAATGAAAAATACAAAATATGTTTTTCATTTAAATCTTTAATGAGGGAAATATTCGAATCATTTTTTCAGAATACAAGTAAGTTTAAGTTTTCGGATATTTAGTTTTTTTTTACATTCTTGGGGTTTGATAAGTTGATTACCTCATTAGTAATTAACATGATCTGAAACAGTTGTAAGCACGTATAGGTAATTCTTGTTACTAACTATGTTAGTTTAGTCTGATTTATACTAATTCCATAAGACCAGATTCTTCATCCAGAGAAAGGAGTACGTATACGTACTCCTTTCTCTACGTCTTCTTTTCTTCATATAATGTAGATCTCCATAATGTAGAAGAAAAACTCGTCCTAGAAAATGTATCTAAAATTATGAAACAGGGAAAAAACAAACCACCTCAGACTTAACCTGCTACTTACAGAGACATCATTTCACATGGAGGACATTGCCTATTTTTCGGATACCACCTATTTCAAACAGCAGCCACCATTGTGAAAAATGATAGATCTTCAGCTGTGTGGGTTACAGATAATCTTTGATTTACCGAACTTGGTAAAACTATAAATTTACCATCATAATGGTTGTTTAAGAAAAATAATGTAAAGCTGGAATAAAAAATAAATTTTTTTACAGAAATTTGAAACTTAACTAATTTGTGATAAAAAAATAATTTACAACTCAGAAACCCGTATTTTATTATATTTTTTTAACCAATAAACCTAAACTCATTTTAACTGCTGAAGAAATGGAAGTCGAAACAGAAACCTTCCCTGAGGAAATTCTTCTAAGGGCATTTCAGATCTGTCTCAGTAATCATCAAATGTTTCTTTAGGATTTAACTTTAATGATCAAATTCAAAGATAGTTTGTGTAACTATGTAACTTCCGGTATAAAATGAATTAGACAACTTCCACTTAGTATCACTTACTACAAAGAAACCGAGTTGTTTCCGAAGGCACTAAATTGCTTTATATAAACATGTTTCTGCAATCAATAAGTAAACATCAAATTAGTTTCACTGCTGAACACAATATATAAATTTCTCTAGCACAATACAAAAATATTTTATGCAGAATTTGGTTTGGATATTTTACCAGTGTCTTGATATGAAGTCGTTAGTTGTTAGAAGCCTGTTAGTTTAAAATTTTTTCAATAATATGTATATTGTTAAAAATATTATTGTTTTTGAAGATTCGTAGAGCTTTGCATTTAAATATAGTAACAGATATATTTCCATGCAATTTTAAATGTCAAAAATTTAGTTCTAGATTTATTTCATAAATGTCGACCCACTTTTTAAGCTAAAAGATAAAGAGCGTAGTAAGGCTGTCGTACACAGCCGAAGACCATCTTGCTAAGAAAGCTCATGGATGCTTAGAGCTTTCTCTGCTAAGAAATGAATGCCAACTTAAATGCTGATTTCTTCACATAACTGTAAATCAAAATTATGAGAGGTTTGGTTAAGTATCATGGTGTCAGTCGGCAGAAATAGGGAGGATGGCACAACCGGATACATCTTGCAAAAATTTTATTTAAAATGAACTTCAATACTTTCTTTCATAGCTTAGAAAATGTTGACGAATAAATCTTTTCATCAAGAAAATCATGTTTTAATAAATTAAAGCAAATCTAATCCATACTTATAAGAGATGGGAAATGAATTAAGACTACAAATACAGTAACATTTGTTCTTATTATTTATATGCACTGGTTACGAAAAATTAAGGACAAATCACAAAAATAGTGATAGCTCTCCCTAAAATAAGCCAATTTCAATGAAAGTTAAATATGTTTATAAGTAAAAGGTGTTGAACAATATGACATAAAGCAAAATAATGGCGGTGCTGTTGGAATACGTCATTTGCCGGAATCAATAGCCACTAGACATAATTCGACCAAACAATTTCGATGGAGAGCTATTAAGAAACCAGAGGCAGGACAAATAACAGCGGAAAATAGAATTGGTTACTTGGATGAATGGAAGTCCGTTTGTGATTCATAGTCTTTGGCAACAATTTTCAATGACGGATTGAGAAGGTTTAGCCAAGGACTGCCACACTCTTTCACGAGTGCCGATGATCGATATTTGTCATTATAAGTATGAAGGAATAGAACCGTCCGGCTGATCTCAGATGCTCCCTCGCTGCAAGCTCCAGTAGGTTGGAATCCAGATGAACCATGAGTTGAAGGCTTCACGAACATGGTCATTTGCGTTCTGCTAACTTAACGTCATAAGTGGGAAAGTTCGAAATGGAAACGACAACATGTCCACTGGAAGCGTGATTAATGGAGGGCTGTTCAATTTATGGATGATTCCAGGTTTAGCCTAGAAAGCAATAGTAGGCATATTTTCAAGTAGAGAAACTCGTTTTCATCCATCAAAGACCCGTGAAAAAGATACATACGGATCAGGTAGCGTCTATGTTTGGGGTGGCATTTCTTTGGGTAGATGCACAGACCTCCATGTCTTTTCCCTTGAAAGTGTTAATGCTCACACCTACATGTTAATGAAGATGTTAATGCTGACCCTTACTCTAGCGCAAAAAGTGATGTCTTCGTGCTACTGGATGATATTACAAAACCACACAGAGTGGATGTTTATCTTGATTGAAGCAACTGAGCGCACGCTGTGGCCAGTTCTATTACTGGATCTTAACCCAATCGAGCATATTTGGGACGAGTTAAAACAATGTATAGCTACTCTCAGTCACTCTTCTAAGTCCGTAGCCACGCTTTCAACTGCCTTGGAAGACAATAGCCCACACTTACTACACAATTAATAGACCGTATGAGTGAGAGCATCACACAATGCTTGCTGCATGTGCAGTGTTGCTTCTCAGGGATATCATACCTTAAATTATAAGAAATTTTCTTGTACAAATTTACACTTTCCATTTGTTAATTATATGCATATGCCAATTTTTATGACATCATAATTGTCTGGTGATTTCTTTTTATGCTATTTTGTACCTTCATATGTGTTGTACTGTACAATGTGTATAAGTTTCATTAAATTCCTCTGATAACTTTTTGCATTACCGTCATTTATGCGATTTTCTTTATTTTATGATAGTCAGTGTAATTATACATATATATATATATATATATTTGAATTTGGAAAACACATTTGCTTTTGAAACACAAAAATTTTGCTTTTGAAAATCAAAAAGAAACCGAAAACCGAACTATTTTTTCGCAGATGTTACATTGAAATTTTAATAAATTTTGTCATAATCCGAGCTTAATGAAGATTGCTTTCGTATCTCTCTCTCTCTTTATATATATATATATATATATATATATATATAAGTTTTAAGATGGGAAGGTCTTTTTTATTATTTTTTCTCTTATGCATATTTTTTTATTTTTTTTAAAGTAATTTTTTTAAAATTTATTTTTCTTTCAACACTTATCTGTCTCATTCCATCATACAATTTGTTATTATATGTAATCATGTTTAAGTAAAAGCTTTGGATAGATGCTACAGATTTTTTATGTTGTAGAGATAGGTTTTGATCAAAATCACAAATACTATCTTTTTTGACAAAGGCAACTTTATCTGGAACTACTGATATTATTTAGTTATATTTTTTTAAAAAAGAGAAAGATTGGTATTTTTGATTTAAAAGCAATTTTGTCATGATGTTGACATTCAAGTTTATAGTACCATCAGACTTCACTATTTGAAATAATTTCTTTGGAGCATATATCTTAAGATTATGTAATTCAACATATTTCTATCGAATACAAAAAATTATATACTCAGTGCATATGTATAATTTTTTTTGTGTTATATATTTTTTGAACTCAAAAGTAGCAAATTTATATTCTCATCTACCAATCCGAGTATGAATTTTTATGTAAAATTATTTTCATCTTTGACTTTGGAAGGAAAATCAGGAGTCATTTTAGCAAACGTAAAACAGTTTATGGATAATCTGAACAAGATCATCAAGCATTTTCAATAAAAACCATAGAAAATATTTTCATTTAATTCTATAAAAGATTTTATTATATTTAAGCAAGAATTCTTTTCGCAAGCAAATTATCATCCATATTGTATCATCTATATAACTCTGCAACTGTATACTCTCAGAACTCCCTTCATTAGACGACAAGTTTACGTTTAATTACAATTTCTATTGATTATTTACGAAACTTTGTCTTTAAGGAACGCATGATAAAGTCGCATATTTTACAGAACTTTTAAATTGAACATTTATTTCTATTTGGAGTCTTTCGAACTGAAAAAAAATATTGTATTGGTTATCTCCTTATAATTATGTGAAAGCATTTGATAGTAAAAGTTGAACATTATTCAATGTAAACACGTAAATTAAAAGAAATTGGGCATTTTAATGCCACCATAGATAAAAATAAAACCAAGATAAAAATTTTGAGTTGAACATTTTAATGATAAAATTGATTAAAAGTGGTTCATTCTTATATTATTGTGCAAATATTTTCTTCTTTGCTTGATGAACATTGTTTTGCATTTGAATATTTTTCAAACATGTTTGAAAAATTATATTATACTTTATATACAATCAAGTTTAGGTACTAGATTATGTGAAAATCATGAAAATTTCTGTTATATATATGACTGTTTGTAGTACCTTATAAGTTTGATCGACATATTATGCTATTATAAATAAATAATGTGTCTTTGACATAGTTGATCAATGTTCTATGTTCTTTTTACCTCTAAAAAGGAAAAGCTTTTATCATATTAGTAAATTTAAACAGATTGTTTCAGAAATACAGAAAAGAAAAGCATTTCTGAAAAGCAAGAGAACTGTTTCATAGTTTAAAATTTGTTTTTCCGAAAACTTTTAAAATATTCTGAAACATTTTACTTTGAATTGCATAACAAAGTAAATTGGCTTCATTTCTTTTTTCAGGTATAGACTCTTAACATTCTGAGATCTTATTTTAAATTCTCTCTTATTTCTATGGAAAAAGTTTCAAATATTCCTACAGCAAAAGAATTATTTACGCATCTGAAAATTCTTGCCACTTTAACAACTTATTTACCAATATCATGCAAAACAATAATTATCTTCTTAAAACTTTTGTTCGGTTTTCATTGCTTTAGTATTTAAAATATATAAGAAAAATTGTGAATAATATTATACTAAAATTTCGGTAATAACAGACATTTTTACTGAAAATGCTAAGTTTTAAATTAGTATACACATTTATAAGGCAGTTAAATTCTTATTTAAATTTCTTTTGAACTTGGCCTAACAAGACAATTTTGAAATGTTCGACTTGAAAGCTGTAGAAATTAATTACATTTTAAGTGCTTTAGTATTTTTCAGGATTTCATTTGCCAAATGACTTCATTAAATTACTTAATTTGAAAGGATGTGGAATCTTTTAATTGAGCAATAATCCTTAAATAATGCATTTCAGGTGAAAATTTAATTTTATTAAATGGTTCTTTTTGCAGAAGAGTTTTACATATACATGAAGTGAATAGCAAGGCTGTAATTTTTTAGCTAAATAATACCTGTTTACTTCTTATTAGGCTAGGTAAAAGAGCATTGTAAAAATCAAAACTATTTTTGGGGTCATATATTAGTAATGTTGAATATGTGAGGGTTTTTTTAAACAATATTTAATATCTTTTGTATAAATATTATAATACCTTATACATACAAATATTTTCGAATTTTATTGAATAGCGTTTTGCAAATAAAAAAGCTGATTTAAAAATATAAGTAACAACAAAGCTATCTATTTATGTTTAGTACAGATAAAAAAGTTCTTAAGAATAATTCTTGATGAAATATCTTAGGTAATAAAAGTACTATACCGATTTCGTGAAAATAATTTGTAAGAAAAACATTGACTTATCTCTAAGTTTGGATATATTAGAAGATACACAAATAAAATCTGCTGAAACGAATACACCGAAATAAAAAGGAGGAATAGGCTATAAATAACGGTTTATTAAATGAAAAGAAATGAAAGGAAAGAGTTTATGTGAAGATCCGAGCAGTCTAAGTAGTTTTTGCATCAAGGTATATATATATATGTATACTAAAACATAAATATCATCATTCATTAGGTATTCACGAAATATGAAGTAAATTTTGTAAATTTCTTGTGGAATGCAATTTTTTAAAGAAGTGTTTTCTTTCAGGGTTTTTGAGTGCTATTGTCAAATCACTTTATGGCAAAATGTTTACATTTTTTACAGTAATGTATGAAAAAGTTATTATGTTAACAATGCTCTTTAATTCGTAAATTGAAATATTGTTCTATTTCACAAATTTTTATTTATGAGTTAAAACAGAGAGAGAAAAAATTTAGATCAAGCAAAGCAGATTATACAAAATTTATTGTTTTAATGTTTGTTTAATGAAAGCATGTAATCTAAATACTTTTCAAGTTCAGTTAATATATTAATGTTTTTCTATTTGTGTTTTGCTCGTCTGTTTTAGTTATCTAAGTGAATACTTAACTTATTTTTTTCTGTATGAACTGTGAAAATAACTTAATTTTTTATTACTATTATTATTTTTTTCTTATTTAAATGATTTTTGCTTGGCAAATATTATACATTTGAAGCAGGATAATTTCTTCTTATTTTATTTTAGTCATGTTGCCCTTTATGAATGAATCTGATATTTTATAATTGTATGCAAATAAGACCCTATTTCGTACCCTACATATATTAAAAAAATTGTGTATAGATATATGTATTTTTATATATAAGAATGTAATAATGATAAGATTAGTATTCAGTTTTGATACACAAGTTTCTACAAATCAATAAACTAAACTTGTTATAATTCTTATGGAACTCTTTTAATGTTGATAGTTGAACATTCAACTAAGATAAAATAGATTTTACTTTGTAGATTAATATCATATGGATATTTTACATATGTGTATATTTGAAAGAATAATTTCCTGTTTATGATATTTTCTCTTTTTCATCTATCAGAGTTGAAAACTGAACGGTTATTAGTTTCATCTTAACAAATTCATGGGTTCGATACGCACCTTGAGTAACAGTATTAGTAGTGTTTTGAATTTGAATTGTCACTGGTTAAACAAATTGACAATGTAATGCCAACATTCTGGTTTTCAATTCAACTGTTTGTTAGCTCATTTCTTCTACCTCAGGTATGGATGCTTGTTGCAGCTCATAATATTCCTTAAACTCATCATTTTACACTGATGAGCAAAATGGGTCCATTAAGCTAACAAATATTTCTTATAAATGATCGATTTTCATTATCAAGTTCTCTAAAAAATATACATGCAAGGGAGAATTTTTTTACAAATTTATTTCTTTGGTATAAACTATTTATGTTTTTCTTTACATGAGAATAACAGTGAGAAGAGAATTCATCTAGAGTATTCGCTTGTATGGAAAATGAGTCATTGCTGTGGAATATAAGTAGATCGTTACATCTAACTGTCATTGCTCCGTTATGCGAGGATAAAAGACTAACAAGCTCCACCTCGCTCTATTTATTTCTACATCAGAAACAATTCTCTTCTTGTATGCTTTCAGACCAGGAAGTTGGATCAGTCCACAAAAGCTAAATTTAAGTAATTGTCGTTCGAGTAAACACGATTAGAGGCTACCATCTTCTCGGTTACTCGCAACAAAGAAATCCTTCATGTTGAGCGATGAACTCTCTCGAAAAGAAAGCATGGAAAGAGAGAACGCCATTAAGGTTGGATTGGAGATAGCAAATAGATAGTAATGTTAGTCCTTTGCAGGGAATGTTTTACTTCAATTTCACTTCATTCATAAGAATGTTTGAATTTTTTGTTACTTTTGTCATTAAGACAGTTCAAAGTAGTACCTTCAAAGAATGTAAAGCTTAATAATCATCAATGTAAAAATAGTTAATATTTTGAATTTAAACTTAATGTAAAATAAATTGATTATAGCAATAAGAATACACACATTCACATAGAAAATAGATATAAATTTATTTTTGGATTCGCATCAAAATTATTAATATGAAACTAGCGTTATAACAAAAACCCATTATTTATTTAATCATTCTATGATATCTGTAAGTATATTTATGAATACTTCTTAGTAAAAATTATAAATGTTTTTATTCTTTTAATCCTGTCGCTATAGTATAATGGATGTCGTACACAAAAGATTCATGTATATTGAACGCAAAGGCTTTTGCTAAGCTAAACTGAGATCGAATTTTTGGATGTGATAAATCTGCATATATTTTTACATTGATGAATCTTAGCACAATTTTTAATTGATATTTGAATGTTCATGCTGTAGTGTAAAGATGATCTTCAATTGTAGTATTTGAATTGGCAGATTTTTGTAATGCTAAAATTAAAAACAAGAATTTAAATTTTGTACAAACTTTTCAGTTCGTTATTAGTGTTGATTACAGGCAATTAAAAAAATGTAGTTTAATTGTGTTTTAGTAGTAACACAGCATTCTTCAGAGTGAAACGTCCCAGGTTCAATCCCAGCTACTGTTGAATAGCGAGATATGCAATGTGCGTTTTTGACTGCTGTATGGACATCTGTTAGGGTCGGTACTTGGGAGTTTTTAGCGTTTCCTCCCTTGCGTCACTTGAAAACCGTTAACTTTTCATGAAAAGACCTGCCATAAGGCAATTTATGAGGTGGGCATTAAAATGACTCACAACTGTCTTATGTCGTTAGGCTATACCTTAAGTAATGTCAAAGTTAATTGAAAATTAAATACTGAGTTCAATCTGACTTATATAGTGGAACGACAATGTTTTTCAGAGTGGAATGTTTCAGATTTGAACCCAGTAATTGAAGAACAGCAGATAAATTTTATGTATATAATATCTGCATGTAAATTTGTTGAAGAGGGTATTTTTGAGTTTTGCAGAGTTTTCTTTTTTTAACATCCGGAGGTGGTCTATTGTCTAAGAAAAGCTCTTCCGGAAAGCAAAATCTCGAGGGATGCTCAATAGACTATCCTCCACACGTTATCAAAATCAATTGAAAAATTTAAAAAAGAATAAAATAATGCGCATTATTTTGGAAACCAATGCTATTTCTGAAACAACATATTAATTATAAGAGATTAATAAATAATATCTCTAATTGATATATCACTTTAATGCTCATGCTCAAATACTTAGAAATTTATTCTTAAAATTATAGCTTTAAACAAAATCAAACTATTTTATTAATACATAGTTTTTCAAATGCCTTTTTCTAATAACTATATTTGAAATTGCAATTAAAAATTTCTCAATCATACTAAGAAATGAGGGCTTTTATTATTTCTTTTTCATATAAATAGATTATTTCCATTCTATAGAAAGCATTTCAGAATAGTTAAACTTTGAAACAAATATTTAAATTTATGATTTTGTCTTAAATTTAATTAATTATTTTTATTTCATTACAAATAATTGAAATTTAACTTCTATGTTTAATTATTTTAATGAATTTGAATCAAATGTGTTTTTTTAATATAAAGACTAATATTTCACTTTAATACTAAAAATGAATTCGATTTTATGAGGCAAGCAAAGTATAAATTAACATTATTTGAAAGCTTTCAGAACATACCTAATTTATTTGAAAAAATTATCATGGTACTTAAAGTAATGGAATAGGAAACACTAAGCCTATGCAACTGAAATAAAGTATTAAATTATTTTATTTATATAAGAGATTAAAATATTTCTCGCGAAAAGCTGTATTGTTATTGCTCAAATAATAAATTTATGAGTAGGGAATCCGAGTGAAATTAATTATTATTTTAAGTTTATCAAAATAAATGTGTGCTATTTTTTAAGAAAGAAGGAAGTGAGAATAGAAATTGTTCTGAATGCAGTTTAAAATTGCTGAATTGAGAGAGAAATTTAGGAAATTGTAAGTAGATTATTGGATTATTTCAAGATTTTAAAAATCATTTCTGATGATTTATGAATTTGGAGAATTAATACTGAGTTAAGAGAAAAAGGGTAGAAATGTATAAACAATTATTAACATCTTTTGTTTTCGTTTTATTGCTTTATTGTGTTGTTTTCAGTTGTCTATTTGCCGAACTGATGGTTCAGCTCTCGAAACTTTAGTCTTCATCTCAAAAAATCATGAATTTGATTCCCACCAAGATTGTGAATGTTTGTAGTTTTTAAGAATCCACTTAAATATCAAATTCCTAGTCAACTTTGTGTGAGAAAGTATTCCCAAAAAGAGACATAAAATATATACATAGCTATAAATTCAAAGTAGTTAAATGTAACGAGCCGTATTTTGGCTCTAAATAAACATAAAGTGCTGAAATTAATACTTGAACTGATCTTTCCCTACAAATTTTCATTAAATTTAGCAAAAAAAAAAAAAAAAAAAAAAAAAAAAAAAACTATTCAAAAAGCGTTTGTTGGAGAAATTTTTTTACGTAATAAGACCTATATATATCTCGAATTTCTTATTTGATCCAAAGAGGAAACGAAGTGCATTTCCTTGTCAATCGAGTTTCCACATACCTAACTTTTGACTGTTATAGAAAGTTTCTTTGGAGTAATTTTGTTTCAAGGTCAACCCAAGCCGCATTCAAGCAAAGAGAATTGGATATTGCATTTCTACTTTTAAATGCACAGCAAACAAATTGAATGCTAGAGAGAATTTTATCTCTTTGGCACATGAATATGATTCACTATATATGAAAAGTCCTCCTACAAGGCAATATATGTGAAAGATATTAAAAAAGCCTTATGATTGTCTGTATATGTTATATTGTTCACTATGTGTGAAATGAAAAAAGTTCCTTAATTTTTCATTAATGTGTTTTTAATGATAATTAAAATATAAATAAATAATTATCTTTCTTTGAAGAGCGAATTAATAAAATGTATTTGATAGGTCAAGGATAAAAAAATTCTCTGTTAACTATACATGCATAGTGGAGGCGAGCTTCTGACTGTACCTTAAGGTTATCTGGTTTGGAATACCATGCTCCTATAAGTTTGAACCTCGGTCAGGTAACGAGGTCTCCACTCTCACGCTCCCAACAAAACTTGTAGAGAGGCAAAAAAAAAAACCAAGCAAACAATATAAATTGGAAACTCAAACATGGGATTTTAAAATTTTTTTTAAAAAAGATTTAGTTATAAAAATGTCATTTTAATGGTTATTTATTCTCTATATTATCTATAATGTTTTGGGTCTGCAAATGCTATCGATACTATTTTAGTGATATAAATTTTACTACTCAATATATTTTGGCACTGCAATGCCAAAATATATTGAGTAGTAAAATGATAGAGTAGTATAAATGATAAAGGAATAAATAATAAATGAAACATTACACGTTAGTTTTTTTATCAATTGCTGACATAATTTATTGTAAATAAAAAAAATATTGTTTAGTATGACAAAAAAATATAATCTTGAGCGGACATGCGGAGCATTAGAAAACATTTCGAAAATGTTTTATTTTTATTAATTAATTTGCTACGATTAATATTATATTAAAATCCCACGTTCAACCAACTTTTCTATAGTAACAACTCTCTATAAAAATATTAATTATTTTAATTACTGCTTGTTTTTAAAAATTCACTATTTAAAATCCAAATGAGTATAGCGAAAAAAATCCTAATATTAATTGAGTAAAAGGTATAAAATTTCTTATTTCGTCCAAAAATATCATTCAACTAAGTTTAAAAAAATACTGACTGTTTCATCGAGGAGTATACCAATTAATCATTTTTTAAATACATTTTAAAAACAATGCTTAATTTTTCTTTCACATTTTATTATAAATTAGTGTAATGAAATATTGTTTAAAACTATTTTTTAATCAATTATAACTTTCATGTGAAAGGTTCGAAGAAACGAATAAAAATGATGAATTGCATAGCGTGAGTTTGGGATTCATGAAAAGAAAATACGCATAATTTATTTAGGACATGATTCATTAATCAAATATTAATTGTTTTATCAATCCTATATTTAAGAAATTTACTATAGGCACTCGTTTTTTTTATTTGTTAACTTCCATTATTACATTGAAACAAATTACAACGTTAGACTCATTGAATCAGCTTTATTTTTATTTTAATTGACTTAAATATAGAAAAAGGTTGAAGAATTTTATAAATTATGCATTAACTTAATGACAACTTTGATAAATTAAAAATGTAAATTTACATATTATAACAAAATATGCTAGGTGACAATAAATGGTTATAAGAAGAGCAGATATATAAGGTAAGCAAAAAAATTCTTGCCTTATTTAATGACCCAAAAGAACATGATTTACAGAAAGTGTAGCCAATTGCTAGTTCTCGAAGTAATCATCATCGACATTCAGCATCTTCTGCCAACGTGCCTACGGATGTACAATCCTCTTGCTGTAAAACTCGGGATTTTGGAAGCAGAGAAATCCACGACTGTTTCATTGGTGAAGAATTTTCCACAAAAATAAGTATCTTGGAAATGGAAGAGGTTGTAATCTGATGGTGCAAGGTTAGGGGAATAAGAAGAATGTTACAAATTCTCTCAACCAAGTCGATGTATGATATTCTTTGCCATCTACGTGACATGCGGCCTCACGTTATTGGTCACATACAGTACACCCTTGCGATTAATCAGTGAAGACTTCTTCTGATGCAATTCTTGTTGCACGTGTTCCAATTGCTGAGAGTACAGGTCTGCAGAGACCGTTTGGATCGTTGGTTGAAGATCATAGTGAACCACTTGGAACTAGTCCACCAAACATAAATCACAATCTTGTATGGGGGCATAGGTGATCTTGCGTTGTGCGGAATAGTATCCTGGGGTGATAGTACTTTGGTAACATTCACAGCACTATCCAAAAACACTTGACGTATTCGGCGACTTGATGCAGCAGTTGATAAGCCCTCTTTGAATTTGTAATGCAAACAACATCAAATAAGCTAATTCGACTCGTCCATTTCTCTTCGCTACTCTGTGAATCACGATTGATGATGTGAGCGGATGGCATGCTTTTGTAAGGACTGATATCCCTACTCCCTAATTACTAGTCTCTAAACCCCGTCATACATTCATTTGCATACATATTCTCACTTCATTGAGTGACAATGCGAAAGGGGCAAGAAATTTCTTGCTTACTTTGTAATTAATGAATATCTGAAAAATCTAAAGGGGAATCTATGTATATAAAATGTGTCCAGTAAGAGATTAGGGTTTAAGAAAATTAAGCAAAAACTTTAATTTGTTGATTTATGAGCGAACCGTTTTTGATTAGGTCTTCCACTTTCAATTTTAAGTAAACCAAGAAACTTCAGCTTTATATCAGCATTGTTTCTAAGCAGATATCTTAGTGTTTAACGCTTTGGTCTTCTTATCGTGAGTTTGATTCCCCCCTCGGTTTTATGTTCGTAGTAATTCTGAATCCCATTTATATAAACAGTAATTTTAAATTGAAATAACACTTGTGTGGACAAAAAGTGACTGAAGAGATTTAAAGAAAAGAATATCATATACGATCGAAATAATTTGCACAATAGTTAGAAATGAAAATGTGTATGAATTGAAACAGAAATTTAACGAATGCCGTCAAATGAATTTTTATTTGCAATTTCTTGAAGCAATTTCTAATTTCAGAATAATTTTTATTCAAAGTTGATGATTACGAGTGATAAAAACATATTTTATGTAAATAAATCCGTAAATTAACAGTTTTCAGCGATATAATCATTAAGAAATTACTTACATTTAAAAAAAAGTTTCCTAAAAATAACGTTATACTTAGCCACTCTATTTTTTATTTTGATCAATTTAATTTACGAGCTAATTGGATCAAGA
>JAPDSC010034006.1:145296-157612 GCA_026290005.1 Latrodectus geometricus | reverse complement strand
TGAGTAGGCTTACTCAAACTTTTGCGTCTCTCCCTCTGTGGTCTATTTTCTTAATTTTTTTTGCTCTTAATGATTCCATCTTGTATGTGACAGTTTGGGGGGGAGAGTATTTGCTCTAACAGAAGAGCTTATGGTTTATTCTCCCCTACGAAAACAAATAATATAGCTGCAGGTGATGGGGTGATAAAGATAACAGTCTTAAGTACTTGTTTATAATGGTGAGGCTCTTTCTCTAAATCACTGCTCGTCAAACACAAACAAGAAGATCGAATTTGCGCATATATTGAGTGGCAGGGAAGGTTGTTTTCGTCTTTATTCTCTTTCCTTATTTTTTCGTTTTGGTCACTTCAAATCTGAAATATCTAAGGCACGTGCAAGTAAGATCCATGAAACATGAATGAGTTGCTTCCAGTTAGTTATTCTACATAACAGGTAAATGTAAAAATGAAAGCAATTATATAGTTAGGAATGTTTTGAAGTAAAAATCAATAATTAGATTAATATTTATATGGATTATCAGCCTATGGTCAATTTTGGTTCACGAGTGTTAATTCAACCAAGATATACAGTTTAAAATGGATTCTAAGCAACAATAAATAACTATGATCGAGGTGGAAATCGAACCCAAACTGTTGATCTGAAGACCAGATTGCTCATCAGTCAGTTGCCAACTCGTCAGAAATATTCTAAAATCTCATCTCAGACTATTCAGAGAGACTAATTCAGATTAATTAGAATTCAGAGAAAACAAAGTAGCATATTTAGTACATTTATTTTTGAAGAGCTTCTTACTTGTAATTTGAGAAATTCTATAGTAAAATATTGAACTAGGTTTATTTCAGTTTAATTTGAATAAAAGATTTGTATTTAAATATTATAAATAAAATAAAATATTTATCTTTTATTTTTAAAATTTTTAACACTTCAATACTACAGTTATATATTTTGGTACTAAATTTGTTATAATTTGAATCTCAGAAAATAAGCTCATGTATTTTTTCTTATTATCATTTAGATAAAGAACATTTGTATCGAGTTAGTGGCCGAACATTTAACGCTTTTTGAATGAGGCCAATAGTTTGGTTCTCACCTGTGACAGGGGTCTTTGTAGTGATTGGGAATCAATTTTAATCTATTGATCCTCTTCTAATTACCTTCGTATGCGAATACTACCTTTGAAGGACAAACAAACCGAAATGAGCATGTACGTACCATATTTGTGTGATTCATTCATATAAATATTTACTATACAAATACTTCACAATTGTTTTAAATTTTATTTTGATTAATGCTGAGAGAAGGACGTAAGTTTTGCTGAAAAAAATAAATATATAATAATCACAACTTTCAAAACCTAGTTTTATTGAAAAGAAATATATTGTGTGGTTCATATACATTCTCTTTAACATGATTTTTGTAACTCCAATCAGTTGTAAATTGCAAAAAATTTTATTGATGCCAGATAAAATTATGCAGTATGCAGATGATATCTACTTTTATTAAATACTTACCAACGGGTTTAGTCTTTGTACTATAAAACTCGTTAGAACCATGGTGGAGTTTTTTCGTTAAGCATTCAATAATTCACATGCTTAATTCCAAAAAGCTGATGCTTACCGGAATTATTCTAAGAGATAAGGTTTCTTTTTTTTTCTTATAAAAGTTACTCTAAACTATCAGAAAAGTTTTATAACTTTCCTTTAGTTTATTTTTGGAGTTTGTGCTATTACCGAGCTTTTAAGCAATGACTTTAAGTCTTTAGAGGATAGCTTTAAGAGAAGTTGGAAAGGATAGCGACAAAGGATCTCATTTTGGGAAGTTATTTCAAGACTGTAAACTATGTTATGCGTATTTTATTATTCTGAATAGGTAAAGGATTAAAGGTCGCAAAAATCTCATTACCCGAAAACAAACTTTAAATTCGTCATTAAAGTAGAAAACTCTAATTCTTTGCACTGAAAGAAACATTTTATGATAATTGGATAAAATTATTTTTGCGAATTTTATTCCTGCATATAGAAAAATAATTGTGTGTCTGCGCATTATCACAAACAAACACACATGAAGATTTGCCCTAAAGTAATATGCTTAGTATGAGTTGCAGTATCAAATGAATACTTATTAATGTAATCATTTATTAATAATGCTAATCAATACTATAATTTTTCAGAAATAACAGCAGATACAGTAAATATATGAATGTTTAAAACAATAAAAGAATATGATTTTAATATTTTAAACATAATAAAGGTTTAAGTTGTATTTTAAAAAGTCTTAATTTTTCATAAAGCTTAAAAATACCTGTATATAAAAGAATTTTTTTTTAAATCAGCTTCCAAGACATCCATTTTGAAAGATTTGAATTTAAACTAATGTTTCTCTAATTGAAAGTTTTAAAATTATCAGTAATGATATTTGATAAAATACAAGGTCATAGCTTTCTCTTTAAACCACTCTGTTAATTTAACACGATGTGAATTGTTTGTAAAAAGTTTCTTATAAAAATAAGCAGCTTTAATTCGAAAGATGACTAAAGTTGCTTTAAGGTATAATTCTTAGAGTGTCATCATTCATAATGTATTAGATAAACAAGAAAGTTCCTGATGTTTTTAATGACACAAAAGTCACATTCATCAGTCCGTTCTCAGTAATCTTGCACAGAAAAAAGATGTAAATCTTAAAATGCGTTCATCTTAAGAAGAATTATTTTTAAATGTTATAATTAGCTTATACACAAAAAAGTTTAAAAAAACACTATAGAGATAAGAGATGAATAGAGTTTAAAAATTAAATCATGGGACATTTTCAGGTACATTATTTCACCAATATTTCACAAATTTTAACATTTATATAAATATCAATAGAAATTTTAAACTTTGCAAATGAAAATCAAAACATTAACAAGCCATTCTAGCTAATATTTGAGCTAATAATTATAAACTATGAACAGTATTCATTTTATAATCGTAAAGGTGTATACAGTTAAATTATTCCATCTAGAGAGATACTCTACAATGAATATGTCGAATAAGATCACTATGTGTAAAATAATTAAATTACTTTAATCATGAGAAAAACAATTGAAAGTTTAAAGTATGAAAGTTAATATATTTGAAGAAATTTGTAAAGTATATATTCTATTTAAGAAATGAATGAGATAAAATGAAAATAGATATTCTACTTTTTACACAATAACCCTTTAGTGTCAAAAAAAAGAATATTGAATTGTTCTATAAACATATGATTTACTTGACTTGTGTAGATGAATTGAATTGACCATAACAAAGGGTAATTTTATGTTCCTTCCATTTAGACTTACTTTTAGTTCATCAGTTGATTGATAAAATATGTCTATTCTCATCTTTATGTTTCTACTTAAATATATAATGTTTCATGGTATTTTCGACAAAAAATATCATCAAGAACCATGAAAATCGAATAAAAATCAATATTAATTTTTTCTTTCCATCGTATCATTTTTAAGTGCAAGCACGAAGCATTTTTTATTTGAGTTCAGAAAAAAAAGAAGAGTGGCAATCAAAACTTGAAAACGCTCTCGATGTAGCAATAAGCAATCATTATTTTTCCTTCCATGATGTTGCCAATAATTGGAAAGAAATCTTTGTTTCAAAATCTTTCTCGAAAGTGAAAACTGAAGAGTGTTCCCACTTCCTTAAAATACAATAATTGTTCTCACTTCTAAGAGTTATTCTAAGTAAAAGTGTGTGATCTCTATGAGAGGAATATTGACAAAATTAAACTAGAGCTCTTTTAAGGAATTTTTAAGGTCATTCTATCGAGTAGAGGGACTAATTAAATTTCGCTATGAAGGAGATTTGTTTGTTTTCAATTTCGTCATTCTCTTGATTTTCTCTCCCCTCCCAGAAGAGTTATTCAGAAGATATTAGATTAAGAACTTTTACCTGACTGTGGAAAAGAACTTTAGGAAAAGTTTTGATTTCCTATCTGATGTGAAGTGAAGATTCACATAAATAACTGTTGACAAGCTTTCAACGTTAAAATTAAAATAATTTATGCCAAAAACATAAATATGATTTAGTGACTTTTTATTTTTAAACTAATTATTTAATTATAATTTATAAAAGGAGTAAAAAATTATCTATAAAAATAAAAATGCATTTTATACGAAATAAATCAATAATTTATAGAAAATAATTTTTCGTGAGAAATTTAAAATTGTTTTACTTTTTTAATATATTTCATTAGGTAATAACTTTTGTAAAAAATATATTTTATTGGGTTTTATTTTCATTAATTTTGAAATCTCATTTGAATAGTTTTAATAAAATCAGGAAATTTAAATATTACAGAATAAAGTTACTTTTATTTTTCGGAAATGATATATTCCAAAAATTGAAATTTTGATTGTAAAAAGTAGAACGAACGAACGAACGAACACACACACACACACACACACACACACACACACACACACACACACACACACACACACACACACACACACACACACACACACACACACACACACACACACACACACACACACATATATATATATATATATGTATATGTATGTATGCATATGTGTGTATAAGAGTGTTTTTAATTTAAAATTAGTAAATGAATCATAATTTTTGGAATTCAATAGTGTTTTTAAATCGCTAAGTAATTTGTTATATTTGTTTATTTTAAGACATTTTAAATTGTTAAAAAATAGTTTCTTCTACAAAATCTGAAAAGTACTAATGGTTGAAAGTGTTTCTAACAAATGATGGAAAGAATCCAATTATTAAAATAAATCTTTATTAAGATAAATAATCGCTTCTAATTCAAATCAAACAATATTTTTATAAATATAAAAATTCTACATTTTTGTTTTAGCCGAAGAATATTATTTATTAGTGCAATTCCTTTTTTCATAATGAAAAAAGATGACGAACACACACACATATGTATAATAGTGTACTTCTCGCGGATAGAAACAAAGTATTTCAGGTTGAATAGTTTAAAAATTAACTTTTATTTTTAAACAAGAAGAAATTTTTAAAACAAAATATTTAAGATATTGGAAGAAATAAAATCATATTTGATATTGAAATGACTAAGGTACATAACATGAACTCTTTAATTAATATTTTGAACTTTTTACTTAAGGTGCAGTAATGAATCTTATAATTTTTTAATCAGTAATTTTTGAAAATCAAATATGTGTTGCTCTCACAATATCAGTAACAAAAAACTTCTGAAATAGAAATATTTAACTTCATTCAAGAAGGAGAATAAAGAACTCTAAAATATAATGAATCCCCTCCAAAAATTCCTATTCAAAAGGTCACTAAAAGATTCATCACCAAGACTTTTATGAAACCCATTATCATATTATGATATGTTGGGAACAATTAAGCAATTTCTTCACATATTTTAGTGTCTGCCACTTATTTTTACATTTAAAGTTGGACTTTCATGGTCTATTTCATAAAACAGAGGTAAGTAACTATCATATTGCAGCAATTAATAATTCAAGACGACCAATACCCATGAAAAATGTTTGATCTCTCCTGATAATTACCAAATTCTGAGTATACAGTTGTAATACACATGGAATATTTTAATTATATGATTAAATTTAAAGAAAACATGAAGGTGTGTTTTTCAATTTTATAATTTTAAAATTATTGTGAAAAACAATTTTATACACACAGCTTCATATCATCAAAATATTATTAAATTATGGATACTTTCAAACACAGCTATAGTGTGCTGAGAAAATTATCTTTAGAAGTAGAAAAAGAATAATTTAATGAAAAATAATACTTAAGTCATAAATAATTTTTTAATAAAATGTTTTTTTTAAATCTAGTAAATTTGACAAGTTTTTAAAATTTATTTGTTGTCTGAAGGTCAAATAAAATTTGATGCCGTAAATTCTAAGAACTTTAAAATTGAAAATTTGAAGAAAATAATGACCTCTAAATAATGAATAGAGAAAATTAATATTTCAATATGTACTTATATATTATGTAATATAAGTCCTTTTTTTATGAATATTAGACAAATAAAAGAAATCATTATTCAGTATTCTGTTGGGGTAGTATATTCTATACCAATCATTAATTTTTATTGCTTAAGATTAGTTGATCTTATTATGTTGTTTATTGATAAAACTGGAGATAAATCTATATACCTGAGCTTAGCCAATTATAAATTAAAAATAAAAAGTATTCATCAACAGAATATGAGTACTTCAATAATAAATTAGCTCTGACTTTAGGATTGCTGGAAATGTGAACAAGTGACATTTATTAGCGCAGATTTAAATTTTAGTAAATAGAGATAATAACTCAAGTAATTTATTATGAAAAGAGCATATAATAAGCTATTTTCGGAAGTATAGAAAGTGTTCTAAGCGTCGTTTCAATTAATATTACCCTTGAAAGTATAGAAACAATAGATCTTTTGATTATTAATCATTCACTTTCCTTTCAAGAATGATAGTATGAAAGAGCACAGCTGCTAACTAATTCAAAAGTTAATTCGAAGAATATTGGATTACGGGGATGCTTAATGTCTTCAAATAGTTTCTTGCTAAAATGTCCAGGAGGTAAGAAAAGACAGTGTAATTAATTCCAGGTAATCTTAATATTTAATAAAGGGTATATATTAACTAATATTATAGTGAACAACATTATTATTCTATTATATTTTTTATAAAAGTGCAATAAATTATATAAGACTCTTTGGCTTTATAATGAATACGCTTTTACATATGCATGGTTTCATAGTATTTTCAGTCATTAAATTTCATGTATAATTAGGGGCAATACGATCCAGTGACATATATTTACAGTTCATTAGAGTGTTGTTTCTAAATGGGATAGATAATATATTTTTATAATGAAAGCATTGTAAATTAAATGTTTAATGTGATGCCATTGGTAGAAAAGTAATAATTTTTGTCTTATATCTTGCTAGCATTGTATGCAAAATTGAATAAATTTCAAGAATCTAAAGAAAACAAGCAAAATAAAATCTTCAATGGTAATAAATATGTATAATTGATATTTTACCAGAAAGAGCTTTTCAACACAATTAAAATTCCTTTAAATATAACTCATCTTATTTGAAGCAGTTATATAGAAAGCTTGAGGAATAGTTTGCTCTGGCTAAGTTTGTTAATATATGTAAATTATTACCTTTCATAATATAAAACTTTCATTTCTTTTCTCAATATAACATTACAATATAGAAAATTAACAAAAAGGAAGAACTAAATGAATCACAATAGAGGAATAACTTTCTTTAGAACATTCTAACAACTCTCTCTACCCTCCATGACCTTAAAAGTAAAATCTTAGTCACAGAAATAACGTTTTCATGTAATGTTAATAGCGTTCATTTAAATTTATTTAAAGACTGAATTCAATTTGATCAAACTACATTTATATTAAGTTGACTTTGATAATTTATTTAACATATCAAATTATTAAATTCAAAAAATGTTGTTGGACAAAAATGCATTCATTGACAGGTATTCATGAGGAAATATGGGAAAATACAAGACGAAAAGTTTGAATTCTTTCCCTGAATTCCCTTTAAAGAGCATTGCATTCGTAAAGTAATTTCCTAATTTACGTCCTCGTTAAACAGAATAAAAAGCGTCTTTCATTCGTTTTCTTTTCCCTTTCAGCAACAGTTTTCATTCAACAGTTGTGTTTGAGAAAAAAAAAAGATAAAAATATAAGATACTGCGATGTAACTTGGGTCTATCTAGAACACAACAGGAAAAATAGACTTTGGTATGTTAGATTGAACTGACCGGGTCCTTTTCTAAGTTCAAATCAAATTGAGTACTCTTAAAGCGTGCTCGAAATGCGAATGGCTGTCTCCCGATTGCTTACATTGATCCTTAGATGAAACCTTTCCATTCATGCATGAATGGATTCGGATTTTCCAGGACTTCTGCATCTCCCATCTTATCCATGAATGGGAATTTCTATTGATTAAATGAATAGATTAGTCATATCACTTCACAGTTATGCATGAGGGAGTAAATATAAGATTTCTACGATCAGAAATCCTTAGTTACTATTAAGATAAAAAAATCTTTCTAAAAGAATCTCCCTCAATAAATCTTTAAAAGCATTCTAATTCAAATAAATTAAACTTTTTAAGAAAGTCTGTAATTTTCTATTTTTTCACGTATTGGAAGAAAATTCATAAAAAGATTTATATTTCCCCAAATAAAGAAATCTAAACATTCATGGTCATTGAAAAGTTGAAAATATATTCCTTATTTATTTAATTTAAATTCCATCCTTTTCAATGAAAATAGCTTTTATTTGAAACCACCGGAGCAGGAAGTTAATTATTTAAAAGTACTTAATTTCTTATTCACTAATTCTTGTGCATATTAGCTTTAGTTTTTTTTTCGGGGGAAATTTTTTTTTAATTGTTTTTTTTTTTTTTTTTTTTTTTTTTGAAAATAAGCAAATATTTATTCCTAAAAGGAAAAAGAACTCAAGTGACCATCAGCATGAAAAATCGCTCGCAAATATATAAATGTAACTAAACAATTAAAATATAATTTTGCAAAATTTTAATGAAATTCAATGTTTATTGAATTTTTACAGTATATTGTAATTCAGTTATATTTAGAAAAAAGAATACAATATGTTTTTGTTAATTTTTTAGTTAATATAATTCATTAATTTTATATTTCCCTGCAATATCCAATTACACATTTAATGATGAGATAATGTATATATGATCTTATTAAGGCATTCTTTCTGATACAAGTAATAAAAAAGTAAATATTCATGCAAATACTTAGATAAATGCAATATGATAAGGTAAAAAGAAATAATTCTGATTGAGTTCTTGAAAACGTATAGGAAAATTTCTAAACACTGTGAAAATTAAAATAAATAATAAGAAATATTTCTTAAAAATGATTAGAATTTATTATTTAGGAATTCATTAAAATTCACATGCTTTTAATAAAAATGTGTAAGAGCAAAAAACAATTGTTACATCATTAAAAAGATTTTATTAATTTTTATAGTAATGTGTGAAAGAACAAAGGAATTATTTTGGATAGAAACAGATTTTCAACTAAACTTGTGTGTGTTGTATATAAATATATTTTTTGAACGCTTTAAAAAATTAATTTTAAGTGCACTATTTTTAGATGTTAATTGTAGTATGATAAAACAGTTTTCTTTTGTGAACATTATTTCTCTACTATATTCTACTCATTGATACAGGAATATAAGTGCCAGCATCTAGTTATGGGGCCGAATTGGCAGTCGAATGTTTAGTGCTCTGTCCTTTGGTTCAACAATTCACGGGTTTAATTAATCACGGGAATGCATGTTTGTAGTGATTTGGGATCCCCTTGAAATTGCAGGATCTACTAAAATTAGACCTTGTGCAAAAAAAAAAAAATGACCGTTGATATCCAGACAAACAAATCTAAGAGATTATGTGGAGGCATTAACTGATTTCCTTAGTGTGTATAGAAAACACTGAAATGTCAAAAATGGTGACATTATTATTGATGTCAAAACAGGACCAACATGACTTTAGTCTTTTCTTTGTCAGCTGAAGGGCAAACACTGGTAGACATACACTAGAAAATGCATATGACGTATAAAAAAAAGCATGCCTGTTGAAAACCATTTTAGTGGAATGGGATCAAAGCCAAGTACTGATCACGATTCGATTCCAGATGCAAGTCGATCTGAGAGGTCATTCACATCCATTACTCATATCAAAAAACTTATAATTGAAGATGGCGCTAAGAGTAAATTACTTAATGTCTGCCTCACAATCCTGATCTTTCCCTACTCAGTTTCCACGTCTCTGATTCCTTAACAAAAAGCCTTGAAATGCCGATGGTTTCATTCGATAGAGAAAGTACACCAGTATTTTGAACTTCTTCTAGTAGCAAACAAGGCAATGAATGCAATGAGCCTAGTCAAACAATGGGATGATTGCCAAAATGCTCAAGTCAATAATGACTTACTGACACACATAATCTTCTAAACAGGACAGTTTTTGAATAGAAGTTTTTTAGTCATCCCTTATATATCTCATATTATAACTCATAACATATATATATATATATATATATATATATATATATATATATATATATATATATATATATATATATGAAAACTATTTTTATATAAATTAAATGTCTAGTTCTAAGACGCTTACAGAAATTAATAATAATGCTTTTTTTAAGGAAATATATTGAATTGAATGTAATATTATTTTCTAAAATGTATTAAACTTAATTATTATCATTTTATACTATGAGATTAAACTTCTGTAAAGATGCTGTAATCAATATATAAGTAAATGGTTTAGTATAATAATAACGTTTCTGTACAGTATATTACTTTTACTTGAGGCTATCTCTAAAATATCAAAATATATTTACTCCATTTTCATTTCATGTAATTTATTAAATTAATGTAATTTACTCCATTTTCATTTTATGCATGTTAGATATTTGTTTAAAAATTTAACACGTTCTAGTGTTTTGTAATATAAAAATGCAAATAAATAAATGAAAGCTTAAAATATGTAATTCATTTTAAGATGCAACGCTCAGTTTTGTATTTTATAAAAAACGTATAGTAAAATAAAGCTTACAAAAATCCTTTGTAAGATTTTTAAATAATAGTAATTGTTTTCATGTATCAGATATACTTGATTTTTATATTTTTATTTAAAATTGCAACTTTGGAAAAATACCCACATTTTAAAAGTATCAAAATAGTCTAATTCTTATAGACGAACATGTGAATTTCATGCATTTCAATACATGCTTAATTGCAGCATATGAATCAGCATGAAATCATATGAGAATAAAAACATTATAACATTTTGATAGCATCACTATCATAAAAGAACGGCGTTACATGGTAAGGAGTTCCTTGGATTAAATTATTATTTTCTGACTGCGATATTCAGAATTTGTAACATATTTCATAATACAAATTAAGCTGTTTACCATTGTTTTTTGACGCTCACGAATCTTAAAAGACAGCCTCTTACCCGAATGCACCGTTAACACGTTTTCTGAAAGAAGAAACAAGAGATGTGTATAACGAAACGTGATCGCAATACCTCCTAACACTATGGACGCCAAGAAAGTCTTACGATCGATATTCAATTCGGAGAGATTCGGAGAATTCTTATGAGAATAAATCAGTAGAAATAAGCCTTTTCGAGAATACCATCTTTCAGGATGTTTCCTTCTTTATTAATATCCCAATTTTTAAATAGTAAATATGTTTACGAACACTCAAAATTTGTTGCGATAAACAACGAATTGATTTACTCATTGTTATTTTGTAAGGACTAATTTAAGTAAGGACTTTTGTAAGGACTATAGGACCTAGTTTTAATTATAATATGCAATAAATAAATACATACAAAATTTATAAGTATGACAATGTATTCAGCTCATAGGCAGCTTAAATAGAATAACCACAAAATAAATATTCGAAAATTGCTTAATATTTGGAACAAATATAAAAATTCAAAGATTGTTTAATAATTGGATTAAATATAAATACAATAAAGCAATTAGATACTATTATTTAATTATAGCAAAAGGATAGAACATGTAACCAATATACAAAGTGACAATTTAAAAATTGCAAGAAGAATTTTAAGATTTGTGTCATTTAAATAACTAAACAGATCAAAAGGAAAAAAGGAAAAAATCTCACAATAATTCAATTGAAATAATGTTCCAATATGGCCACCTTCATCAATGGCTGTTGATCATAATTATACTAAGTATGGCTTTTCTGCAGGGGCTGATGTCTAAAAGTATTTTAACTAACTTGTTTCTACCATTTTACGAAAAATCTTTTGTTATTCAGATGCCTCTTGCATATACACATATTGATAACTTCATAATTTTTAATCTCTTGGAATTTGAGGAAGTCCATAGAGACATTTATTCAGAAGAGTTAAAATTACTTAAAACAAATAATGTTAGTTTAAAAACTCCAATTTTGGATATTTTAATTACAGTAAAAGAAAATTATAAGTACACTGATATTTACGACAAAAGAAATAATTTCAATTTTAAAGTAAATAAATTAACTTTTTTGGAATTCCAATATTTCTATTAAATTTATAAAAATGATATTTTTAACCAATTAAAAAAATATGTATAATTAGAGATAATTTAAATAACATCAAAAAATAAATAAGCAGACTAAAAAACATTCTACTTAATAATGATATTCCAATTAATTTTATTAAACACTATATATATATATATATATATATATATATATATATATAT
>JAPDSC010034006.1:134129-145286 GCA_026290005.1 Latrodectus geometricus | reverse complement strand
ATATATATCTTTAAAAATCGAGAATTGGACAAAAATCTTTTTCACTGTGTAATAAATCAAATTTTAAATTACCTTCTTAAAACTTATCAAAAGAAAACAGCTAAAAATTGCAGAATAACTTAAGGAAATCAGATATTTTGCTTTATATCGATTGAAAGAAATAAGTAAAAATATTTTATAAACACGCACTTCCTAAGCTTGTAGAAAAATAATAAGTCCTCTATTAATTATTGTGTTGATATTTAGAACAAGAGATTTGCATCTATAATTATTTTGGGATGAAAAGTAGATAATAAATGGCAATTTTATTGATTTTTCCTATCAAATAATTGATTATTAATATAATGTCTCTATAAATATGAGGCTTCAAAATATATTCTGAAATTTTTTTCAAAAGCTGATAGTAACTGTTAGAAGGAGTTCAAAATGCATTGTTGATTTTAATTTTATGAAATTACAAATGAAATGCTGTTAAAAACTTTAAAAAGCTTGCATTTTAATTATTGCATTCCATTAGCAAATAATGGAACTGCAATTAATTTTAATGAATTAATAAAAAAATATTGGTCAGTTTCACAACAAAATATTTTTTCATATATTTGGCAAATAACAATTTAATGTGTGAAGTTTATGAGATTTATTTTAATCACATTTGTTTTCAATAGACTACCAATTTTCATACAACTAGATAGCTTACAGCAGAAAAATTTCTTTCTAATTAAGCTAAAATTATAATTTTCAGATAATTTGTCACTACTACTTTGTTTTCAGAATGTTATTGATTGCAAATATTCATTTTTGATTTATAGCTTACTTTTTGATAATGCAGCTTAATTTATCTGAAACTTTAATCCATATGTTAGTTACTACAAAAATTGCCGCCCAACCAGTCTAGTGGTTAGCGTACAGATGGGTGGGACCTGGGTTCGAATCCTGGCTCGGGCATGGATGTACTTTCTTTGTCTCTTTTTTGTCTTTGTTCTTTCTTTGTTTGTGTGTGTGAATGGTTGCCTACCCTATAAACAAGTACCTATGGCATGTGTGTACTGAGGAAGTCGGACTCCACACCAAATATGGTTCAGTTGGAAAAGTGGAGCAGCGCACCCCCTATTGCCAGCCTGGCTGGCACACAACAACAACTACAAAAATTGATGAACTTGCTATAAGCAAAGAATACATCAATAACTGGATTTAATTAATCTGAGAATTATTCATTATTTAGCTTTTGTAAAAATGAGTTTTCTCTTTTTTCTGAATTTAACAGACTATTTTTCCATATTTTGATGTCAAAAACTGTTATTTTGTCAACATTAATTATAATTGACGACCACTGATTGTTTATTTATTGAATGAGGTTTCAGTTGATAAAATTTATAATGAAGTCCATTTTCCCCAATTACTTAAAACCTATCTATACTTCGGTTTTATTTTAACAGTCATTGTAAATATCTTAAGGACTACAAACATCAGAGCTTCTCTTGAAAATTTCATAATAATTAAGGCAGCAGTTCTTTAGTAAACAAGTATATTAATTTGATTAATTAATAACAATAATTAATAGTTAAATTATGATTTATGAGGAATATTTTCTATTTTAGATGTATCTTGTCTTTTTAATATATTTATACCGATAAAACTTATGCAACATAAGTATGTATAAACTTGATTATATAAACATATATCAGTGAGAATATTATACTTATTTAAATTTGAACTCTACTTTAACACTATAATTAAAAACAGATTAAATTGTTGCTAAATGATGCAAAACTATGTGACTAGTTTTTTGAAATTAAGGAAGTTAATGTCCTTATATACTCCCGATAATGTCTCTAAATTAAGCGCAATTAATATTAATAGAATATTTATTGTAAAACAATTCAAGCAATTAATATGATATCTATATTTTATTTTTAGAGTATTGTGTATTTCGAATTCAGTATATATATAAATTAGATTTATTCGTTGGAAATAAATACCAGTGACTTATCATGATTGCAAATGTCTTAATTGATTTATAACTACATATATTAAAAATATGATTTAAACTATTTGGTGACTTACAAGAAGGGAAAATATGTAAATCGGAACATACTCTGGCAGAGAATAAGCTTATTCAGATGTAAGCAAAAATAACCGGTTCACAGGGTTGAAATTTAATAAACGCTAATATCCTTTTATCGTTGAAAACGTAGCTTAAACTGATTTAAGTTCCTCAAGCATTCAGAAATCCTGACGTAAAAGCGTAGTCCTCTTATTACGGATTTAATTTAATTATTTTCTTAAGAGAACAAGATTGAATTAATTAGATTCTCCGTTATGGTTTTACCATGCCTCACATCTGTTTGAAAGTCACTTCTGTGGAAGTACATTATGACAGTTCTTGACACTGTAGTGGCTGGGAACTACAGGAGAAACACGAATGTCAATATGGAATTTTTTTTAAAAAACAGACGTTGTAGAAAGGGAATAAGATTCATTTGAAGAATATTCCACATCAATTGGCACTGCATAAGATTTAGTTCTTTCATGTTATTAACGAATTTCGTTGCCGAAAATAGATGCAATTTTAATACTTTGATTAAAATTTTGCTTATGAAAATATCTGTTGAAATATAAAGCTTGAACACTTCTTATTTCATGTACATCGATTACTTAATAAGTTTTTGATAAAATTTTATTTCTTTTATTTTTTGTTCACATTTTATTAATAAGACATTTAATACTCTCGAGACTTAACGCTGTTGATCCTGGTCGAATTAGCCCCCCTATGCAAAAAGCAATAGAAAGGAGCCTACCAAATCAAACCATTGACGAATTATGTAACATATCAAATGGAAAAATTACAGTGTGTATTATTATCACTACAAAACTGCTACAGATATTTACATGTGTTTGCTATTATTACTATAGATAATTACATGTGTTTTTTATTATCACTACAAAATTACTACAGACATTTACATGTATGCGTTTTTCTACAAAATTTCTATAGATATTTTATATATGTGTGTGTGGGTTGATGTATTCTTATTAGAATAAAGTAGAAGTTAATTGATTTTATTATTGACCCGTTTTAAACTTATAAATATTGTTTTTAGAAAACTGAATAAACTTAATGAATATAAAATATTTCCTACGAAGTGCGTTTCAGTATTATAAAATTTGTAAAATTTACTACTTTGTAGTCAATACTATATAGTTTATAGTGTTTTGTTCTTTGTAATCAATACTACACAATATTTTGTTCCTTTTAATCAATACCATACAATTTGTAAAAATTTTGCACTTTGTAATTAATACCATGCAGTTTGCAACAATTTGCTGAATGTAATCCATATTATATAATTTGTAAATTGTTTTATGAGTAGTTTTGGGTTGATTTTTTTAAATTAATATGACAATCTAAATTTAAAGAGATAAACTAGTTTATTTTTATTGTAAGTTCAAATTATAAGTATTCTGTTTTCCAAAAAAAAAAAAAAATTTTTTATAATTACTGTATTATAAAGGAAACAAAAGAATAACTCCCTTTGAATTTTGTTTTGATCAAGGATATACTTCCATTAATGATTCAGCGGTATTCTATTTTCTTAAGGAAAACAAATTCCTTCCAAAGAAAATTCAGAAAGCTCTCAGTTCCACATGTATTTGCATTTTATTGCTTTTCTGTCCCAAGTGTGAACTTTTGTTCCGTTTTCTGAGATGAGAGAATTTAACAAGATTTCAATAAAGTTGTTGGAAACCAATTATTTCTTTTCCTTCTGCAAGCTTCAGGTCATTTGAAGAAATGTTGAAGAGCTTTGCGATTTGAAGCTTAACTTTGTGCGAATATTTTCATTTTTTTTCTTTATTTGAAGATTCTTATTGGGGAAAAGAATAAACATTGTTTCTGTGTTTTCATCGAGGGAAGAGAAACAGAGAATTCGTTTCATCAGTGCTTAATCGATCGAATGAAATATGTATGGAATTCAAAGAGCTTGTGTCATTTATTCACACTGGAATGATCAGTTTTCAGTTGTACGTTTATTCTTTCGTATTCCGTAGAATATTCGGCTTACACTTATTTTTGAAGGTATGTAAACATCTTTTACTTTCTGTTACATTTAAGAAATTTTGCAGAGAAACGTTTCTTTCCAATCACGTTTTGAAAATAAAAGTTGTAAACTTGTTTCCAATCCTTAAAAATCTGTGCTGTTGTTTTATCACGTAGGTAAATTATTTTCTTTGTTACAAGGATAGAGAGAAATGGTGAACTTTAGAAAAATAAGAATACCAGTTTACTTGGCACAAATAAAAATACTTGTAATGATAGAGATTGTTGTTATTTTTATGTAAAATAAAAAAAATATATTATAATCCAAAAAATAACTTTCTTTATCTAAACAATAATTTATCGAAGAAAAAGTAATTGATTTGGATTGTTAAAATGCATGCAAATAAATGGGTTTTTTTGCAAATGGATTTAAATAAGCATTTTGTTTATTGATAGTAAAATGGACAAACCCGGGGCTTTATATTTAAATTAGCACATTCCTTAGACACGGCATAGCTTTATGGCCTAAAGCTGTTGGGAGGCATTTTAAAAGCCACCTATTAAATTTCCTTTTGAGAGGACTTTTTCACTGGTTGTATTCTAGTGTCGCAAGAGAGAAAACCCCCAAGCACTCCTCTTGATTGACGTGCATATAAAAGGAAGAAGAGCAATATACATCTGTTCAACAATAACTTTCGCTTTCATGAGAGCTATTCTATTTCTAGGCCAAAGGGAGTCCATATAGGAGTCCATAAAGAATTTAATATATTATTTTTGGATATTATTTTTTATTTTCCAATTTATTAACTTTCATTCCATTTTATTAACTTTTTCTGCTGAATGTATCACATTTCTCTTAAAATTATTTCATTGTTAAAATAACATTAGAAAGCAATTTCAGATTTAATTTTTACACCTACAGTCATACATAAGAATGGCAACAAAAATTAATATAATTTAAAATATTAGTATTAAAATATTATTAATAATTTAAAATATTAGTGTGTGTATTTTATCAAAACTTCATTTGTAAAGCACATTAAGTTCCCTTATTTCTTAGTATTTTTTATGTCAATGCAATAACAGCAATCTAATCAATTAAATATTTTATCAAATAAAATTATTTTTTAATTTTTAAAGTTATTACAATTTTCAGTGATTTCATTTAATGCAACATGTCTTGAAAGAAATTCTAAGACACTTCTCATTCACTTCCTATTATATGTTAGAATGAGAATAATAACACTTATTACTTTTTTAAATTTTCAAATTAAATAATCCCAGGGAATTCAATTGTTAACTACGTTTTATCCAAAAATTAAATATATTTATTGGTAAATCACAACTTTCATTTATATTCTAATCGTTAATAAAGCTATTTTCTAATCTTTACTGTATTTCAGGTATTCTTTCATTATTTAGACTCAAGATTTTTAAAGAAAACTGCTAGATTTTTGATGTAAAATTTAATTAATTTTTTTTAAAACGGAGCAAGTTTCCAATTATCTGAACTCCTTTAACACTTCTTTTTTTAACTACACCGTTCAGAGAAATACGAATTGTACAAAGATAATTATCTTATTTTATTTTTTTGATACTGTACACACTCGTTATATTTCAATTAAATGTTTTTCGTTTATTTCAAATCGTTTTGGAAGTTTTCTTAAAGGAATAGGATTATAAGCATCAATTGCGTACCTTATTTAAAAATGCTAAAATTTGAACTGAAACAATATTACAGCTTAATGGAATTTAAAATTACGCTATAAATAAGAGAGACATAAAATAAAACAAAAAGTAGTACAAAATAATTTAATCTGTTTTTATTTGACAAAATAATATTTTAATGAAAAATTTGATTGCAAGATTCAATTTTAAATGTGAATATTCTTCTTTTTTACATGAATGACAATATTTTATTGAAGGTTGTTTTTTTCTACGTGTTATTAGTTAAATATAAAAAGCTTAAATTTTTAAAAATATGTATATAAAGCTTTTTTTTTTAAATAATTGCACATTTTTATTTAATTTTAAACAAAAATTATTTTTGAATTTTTTAGAATGACGCATTCATTATCAGAAAGTAATGATCGTAATAAGTTTGTAATGAAAAATGAAGGAAAATGTAGAATTTAAATTTTATCAGCAGAATTATTTTGATTCATGGTAATGAAAATCTCAATTATAATACAGCCGTCTCAGAAAAAATTCTAGAACCATAAATTTGAAAGAAATATTGCCTAGTATCTATTGTAGCTGCATTTTCTCTCCTATACGAAATTCGCTAAATCGAAGAAATTTTAACAACTTTAAAAAAATTATTATATGCTTCAAACTACTTATCTACCTTGAGCAATATTTTAAAGGAATCGCACTGTTTATAGCTTTTAAATCCCTTACATTTTGTTAAGAACACTATAGTTTGTATATTTTAAAGACACATATCATAATCACAATAATTATTTCATATATTTTCATTAAAACTGAATACAACAACAACGATTTTAATTAAACTATTATTTAAATTGAAGATAGAAATTTTTAACTTAAATAATAGTTAATTTTATGATTAACCAAATTTAAAAATTTTCATAAACATTTAATAAAAATTTACTGTTTGTCAAATTTTAGATCGGTGAATACCTTATGCCAAGTTCAGCAGTGCTAGAACCGAATTTTGGAACAGTTTATATTAACCCTTCCACAGGATAATTAAAAAATTTGGCTTCTATTTTCATTGCCAGATGCAGTGTGCTGAATTTTGGAGCTTATTACTTCACTTCACTTTTTTAAGTTTGGAAGTTAAAACCAAGATTGAAAAATAATCGCTTTTTTGTGCAAAAAGTAACTAGATACGGAAGCCTTACAATGGTTAAATCGAATCAAAATTTCATAATGTCATAAAATTTTATATTAAACTGTAAATGCTAGATTTGATGCAAATATTGAAATTTTGATATTTATTGAAAAATATATAGTTTTGAACGTATGTCTACCATTGTGTAATATTCCACAATGACTTATATTATATTTATTATGAATTTCATTTTATCTCGCATTATATTCGTCATAACACTTCATGAGTAATGTCATGAACTCAGTTTAATTCTACATCTCCATGATTTTTCTAGAAAGAAATTTTACCAGTTGAGAATATTTCATTTTTAAAACAGAAAAATACACAATTTTTAAAATTGTCTTAAATAAGAAAATACAACTTATTTTGCGTAACTTAAAATTATTTAAAAATGTGAATATCTCATTATCACTAACAGTTAAATCTTAGTAATGCTTAATGGATATCAGAATGGTAATTTTTAATAATTATTGAACTGATAATGATTAATACTCTATTTTTCTCTTAATAAAACGGTACTCGTGTATTTTAATGCTTTTATCTACCAAAAAAAAAAAAGATTCAATCAAGATTATTCCCTGTGGAAATAATTTTGTAAAAGAAAATGTATTCAAAATAGTAAGGAAAATTTTTTTGAGTTTAGTAATGTATTTTTTCTACTTAAGGTGCTATCCTGTAATATATTTTTGACGATTTTGAATTTTGATTATATAAGTATATTGTTATTTAAATCCCTAATAGTATTTTAATGTTATAAAATGATATTTTAAATGATAGTTTAAAGCGTAAACATTAATGGCACATAAGAATAATTTTTTAATCGTAAACATTAATGACACATAAGCCGTATAATCCATCTTGACAATTTTTTAATTTTTTTTGGTGACGAAAAAATGTTCCCAAGATGACGTAATTTTGATGAAATAAATTCCCGAAAAAAGCTTAAATATCTAAATAATAAATTTAAATCTAATAAATAAAAAGTTTATTTACGCTTTATATATATCAGATTCAAATATACTTTTGAAGTATTAAGATTTAAAAAAAAAAGAAAATATAAGAATATTAATTAAAATATGAAAAATTGAATAAAATGTTCTGAATTCCTTCGCAATGGCGTTAACATTAAGATTCCGAAAATAGAATTTTGTACATAATTCTTATTATTCTCCATATTCATGACGTCATAAGAACCAGGTTGGCAGATAAACTAGGAAATCCACCAAAAATATCATGAAACTCAAAAGCTGGTATGATGGATTATATGCGGCATCTGTGCCGATTAGTTGCTAAAAATTTATAGAAGTGTTGCTTATATTTCTTCAATGAAAACTGTGTTTTTTTGTTTAAAATAAACAAAATAACGTGATATTTTTGAATCTCTGGTTAGTTTAAAAGAATATCCATTAAAGTGGAAAAACATTTCTTAAAGTTTTTACTCATGAAATATTTAGATGAAACACTTTCTTTCCGATTTATTTGCTTAATCTAATTTTTCCATCGAATACTCAATTTTTCTTTTTAACAATATACTTAAAATGAAAAAACATTTAGGAAATTTTTAAAATTTATTCAGACAAAAAAAATTCTCATTAAGGTAAAGAAATATTTTATTACTCACGAAATATTTATTTTTTCTGGCTTAATTAGTATAGTTCCTCTTTTTTGAAATTGATCATTTTTAAATTAAAACGTTTCATGTTTTACCTTTTCTTTTTTATTCTTTAAGTATGTTTTTAAAATATCCTGAAAGAGCTATTTTATGAATATTTTTCTATTTACAGTTTTCAGCAAGACAATGAGATCAATTGCAGCTGAATGGTTCACACTCTTTCATTCAATTAGTTTGATTCCAGTATTAAAAGCTTGGGTATTAGCAGTGGTTCAGAATTTGCTTCAAAGTAACATTCTCCTATTCTTCTTGGTGAAACAACTTTAGAGGACAAATAAAGGACCATCAAGTGATAAATGAATCTATGTCAAAGAGGAAAACTTTTCAGATTTAGATTTTTATTTATCAAATGTGTGTTTTTAGAATTCTATACAAAACGAATGACCATGAAAACAACAAAAACCTTGTAAAATGAAGTACATTGCTAAAATTAATTTTCTAGCTCGTGTTAAATTAGCAGATGCATAAAATGAATGACTTTTTTATTTTCTGTAAAAAACAGTGCATTCTTAAACTATTTCTATCTATTTCTCTTTTTTATTTTATTTAAGTAAAATACATTTTAAAACCATTTCGTGTGTATTATAATGGTTAGAATGTACTATATATTTAAAATACTTTTTATTTGATGAAACTATTTTTTTTATTTACTGATATTTTTTTAAAAGATGAAATTCGCTTTCTCCCAAGGAATGAAACAATCGATCACAATAGAGAACAGGAAATATTCTTCAATCGTTTGAAAGAAATCTGAACTATAAGATGTCTTATTATATTTTTTATCTTTCTTTTGATTTTTGTCTTATTTTCTCACTTTGCTTTCAGATGAAAATCCTCTATCTCGTCTGAATCCAAATTGCGACTCTTTTCAGCGGACATGCATCATCTTTTCTTTCACTTAGTTTTAATCCCAAGGTCATTTATTCTTTCATTAGGTATCTAAGTAATTATTTGCTAACAACTTTCTGCCCTCAAGAAAAATTCTTCTCTTCCTACTTTTCATTTTGTCGTAAGGAACATTGAATCAATTGATACTGACGTGGCAAATATCTTTATTGAATTAATAACACCCAATGTTTTTTTGGAAAAGTGCAAAAGAGGTGCATAAGTTTAAATGAAGAGTTACCATCTTTTAAAATTTATTAATATAATGAAAGTAGAAAACGAACCCGGAATGATAGTCATACCTTTTCCGAAAATAGTCAATTGTCCACATTTTATCAATAGCCTAAAATTATTTATATTATCTAATAGATACTATATAATATCAAATGTCTGTTTAAACTTAGATTTCTATAAACAGGATTTGTTGAAGTTCTGAACAATATTTAATAGATATTTTACAGCAACTTTGCCACACACTTGACATCAACAGTAACGTATAATAATTTCAATGATTTAAATTCTAATAAGTTAACTAATTAAAATCGAATTGCTACCTCTTCATTCAGAGATTTGCGTGTTGGAGCTGAAATGTTCTACGCATGACAGAGTGGTTAGATCAAACTATTTAACTCAAAGACTATGAGATGTTGTCAGACGCCTCTTAAGACTAATTGCATGCTTTTACTGACAAATTGTTCATGCATGTTTTGTAATTAGAAATTATGCGTTCGAAAATTAATTGCCAAATATTCCTTATATTTGGTTCCACTTCCAGAATAGACATAAATTTGTTAATGATATCTACAGCGTTGCTCTAATATGAATTACTTACAGTAGAAAGAGTATATTTAAATTTGTTTTAAGCTATTATTTGAGAGATCAATTAAGAATGAAGGGTCGTAAATTATTATCCCCATCTGAGAAATTTCGAGAATAAAATTTTTCTCAACAAGTTTATCTTGTTTAAATTCAACATAGAGCATTTATTTAATATTGATTTAATACTCTGAATATAAAAGTTATAAAACATAGTATTTTGTCTAAAATACCTTATAATATGTTTTATTTTAATTTCTGATTTTTTAAATACTTTTCATAATCACTAAAATACAAAATTGTATATATTTATCTGATTAAAAATTCTGTAACTCATTAGCACTGTTTGTGGCAAGCAATATTTCTATTTTTTTGCAATATGAGGGTCATTTTAGAAGTATTTTATTTTGAAAGTTATTTACTTTCAAATAAAAAAAGTTCTATAGGTTCTTTTCTTATTTTTGATAAATAAATATGGTTTTTTTATGAAGAGAAAAAAAAGTATTTATTTGAGTAAAAAAATTAACAATTCCTTAATGTATCTTATTTGCATTTTATTTCCATTTTTAATTTGCATTCATTACAGAGAAGTTTGAAATATTTTATTCTTAAAGTCCTCTTAATTTAAATTATAATATTTTAAAGGTCCCTTTCCAATCATTGTCATTTTTTCCGAAAAATAAACATATTTATCTGTGTAAAAATACCAATTATTCATTAATATCTTTCATGAATTATTGTATTTCTATTTTACTTTTGCATTCTTGACAAGGCTGAATTTGAAACTTTTCATTCCTTCATTTTTATTGATTCTGGAATTTTAAGTATCATGAAAGTAGTTTCTCTGTATTTGGAAAGTTGCTTTTAATTATAATATTCTATATATTTTTT
>JAPDSC010034006.1:37703-119129 GCA_026290005.1 Latrodectus geometricus | reverse complement strand
TATATATATATATATATAGATATATATATATATATATTATTTATTATTATTCCATTTTTGTTGCATTCTCTAAGGCATGAGGATGATCAAAAATGATAAATAAAATTTACCAAACTTAGATTACTTATTGGAAAGAAGAAACCATAAAATATTCATATAATGATATAAACGTTTCGTTATATTGTTCACAAAAAGACGATATTAAATTATCTTGGGAAATTTATTGTATAACTATGTAGTGATTAGAATGTATCCCCTTTTACGTTTGAAACTTTCTTTTATATCATAGTTAAATTCCTCAATTTTATATAAGCAATATTTTCCTGTCTCACATTTTATTTCCTAGAAAAAAAATTAAATTTGAATTCCAGTAGTAAAATTTCCATTATCCTAATTGCATAAAAATTAAATTAAACTGTTTTTCTTTAAGAATGAATAGTGAAATAATAATATACCGTTGAAGATAATTGTAAAAAATAGTGTGTATAAACGTTATAATTTTTCAATAATATTAAAGAATAAAATTTTTGCGGTTAGTGATATTACTAGTTTATATTAATATTCATCAATCAATATAATATACTTTTGTAGAAAAGAAGTAAAATTTTAAAAATAAATTTAAAAATTGGATTTTTTATTTTTGTGTAATGTTATTGCTATTTTGTATTAACTAACGAAAATAAGTAAAAATATTGCTTTAATAATAGAAACTAAGTAAACTCTTCAGTTAGTAGAATTTAAATTTTGGAAAAACTAATAAATTAGTATTGTTTAATCTTGGGAATCAAGTTGTTGAACTCCCCAGATACAAAAAAGCAATTTTAAGAAACATTATAAAACAATTCACTATTTGCCAACCAAAAGATTTTATGGTGTAAACATAGTTTAGAAAGAAGCATGTTTTCTTTTCAAAGAGCTTTTTTATCTATTCTTTGTATAATCTTCCTGTAAGACACAAAGAGGATCGCTCATGTTGATTAAATTGATCTTAGGGAGTAAACATGGCTTCAGATTACAAGTGCACTTTACAGGCGTCAGGTAATTAATAAATAAAATATTTTATCCGATGAGGAGATATTCTTTAATAAACTATGTATGTAGGTAACAGTACTTATATTATTTTGTTACTTTTCGGTCTTAATTTATTAACTTAAATTATTTTCATGAAAACTTAGGATTTTTGTTAAAATTTTAGTTTGAAATTAATTTTTATACATTTTCAGAAATAAATTAACTTTTTGTAACTAAAAAGTATCAAATTTTATGTTAGATACATATAAAAATTGTCAAAAATTAAAGTTATATCATTCTACTAAGTGTACGAATCTTAGTCAAATGAAAGTTTAACTAAGTAGAGGAATTGCAACACAACGTGTCAATAAGTTATCCATATCAAACTTCAAAAATTAAAATTTCTCAATATTAAATTATTATTTCTCAATATCTAAATATTGATAATTCAAGTTTCTAGAATATTCTCTGTTCTTTTTTAGTCGTTTGAATGCTGATTTTTAACAAGAAAATGTGAAGAATAAAAATTGAGGGGTAATACAATAATAACAAGTATTGATGGATAACTTTAATAATTTAATTTTAAAATATCATGATGCTGTGTTTCGATGATAAAACTAGGTTATCTTATTTTGTCTATGATATCCATAATTATTAATACAATTCCATATTGAACAAAAATAATTATCACACAAAAGGATAGTCACATTTATGTAAGAAACTAAAATGTACATTCTATATGTCAGTAATATGTAAGACATTCAAACAAAAATATAGAATTAAACATTCTCTAAGTGTATAAATAATTAAGACATATTTAAAATTCACTTTTTAACCTTTTTAGTTTAAGTTAAAGCAGCAATAGTTTCATCCCCTTAGAAATATAGGATCATTAATCAAAGACATTATAATTAGTTTTATTAAATGAGCAACAAAATAAAATATTTTTGACAAATTATATTAATTTAAAATAAAAATCTAGTTTTCAGAAAGCTATAAAAATTTATATTTCAGAAACCAATTAATTTAAATACGCTTATGCTTTTTTAAGAGCTATTATTTAATGAATTCTGAAACCTGAAATGTGTCATTTAGAATACAATTGATTTGAATATTTATTGAACTCAAATAGTATTCTGAAGATTTTACAAAACAATAAGTCGAAAAAAAAACAATACTAGCAGCAATTTGAAACAGAATGGTCATTTAAAACTTTTAATATATAAAGAAATATTTTTCAAAAAGTTATCTAAATAAATTTTAAAGCATAGAAAATGGTATAAATCTAGTTTACCTATTTCATATGAATCAGTTTTAAATATACATTCTTATTTATATTTCCTTACGATATGTTTTCAGTAATTATCTAGAGTTTCTTTATACTTACGTTTTCACTGAAGTTTGCAGTATAAAATTGAAAAATCAATATTTTTTCTAGCTTAACTACTAAAACTCTATCATTTTAATAACGATATGTATCATTATGGTTGTATAAACTCTGTTATGACTCAGAAATTATTTCATTTATTTTATTTATACAAGAGCATTCACAAATTCAGGTGTTATTATTTAGTATATAATGGCAAGTATAAATATTAATGTATAAGATTAAATTATTTTCCTGTGATAATTTAGCTTAAATTGTTTAATTTTATAGATGAAAATTAATTTTTTTGACAAAATAAGCATTAAACTGAAAAATATTATTATCATCATTATAATGATCTAGTTAAGATTTAGATAATAAATAAAAATGATTTCCTATAAAAATAAGTTCTAACTTTTTTAGTGTAATCATTAATTTAAATTTATTATTACTTTATGTTTAAAAAGAATTTTTCTCTACAAACGGGAAATAAAATTTAAGCACCATATAACCAATATCATGATGGGTACAGTGAAAAGTAATTTATAATGAGAAGTATAATAGAGATGTATATATTATTCATTATTATACTTTTAATAATTTTTAATTTTATGATTTAAAGATTAAAACATTTTTCTAATTAAAAAATACTGAATTTAGAAACAATACTATCTTTATTAGAATGATCTACTATAAAGAATACAATGAAGATTTTTTCATAATGACAATAAAAATGATTTATTAATAATCAACTTTCAATTATTATACTATGATTGTAAACTTTAAATAGTTTGTCTCCATGTTTTTAAAAAGAATTTTCTTATGAAAACAAATATTGAGTTTGGAACAGTATTATTTTCATTATCATCATCAAGCAAATGGGGAAAGTTACCTTATATAATTTTACTTTTATGAATAATTTACTAGTAAAATTTGTCGTAAAACTTTACATGCACATAAATAATTATAACTTAAGACTAAAAATAAATGAATGAGATTGCGATTTGGTTTTAAGAAAATAAATTGAAAACAGCTAATAACTAAAAAGAATTTCAGAATAAATTTTTAGTAATTTTACTTTTTAAACTATTCATAATTCTGAAATATCTGTCAAACATGTTCTAAGCCCATTTATACTATCAATCCGTAACAAATCACCCGTTCGTACTCAAAAATATGATTTCTTTATAGTTCAGTATAAACTCCTTTGCATAAATCTCACTAGCTTGTGTGACTATTGAGAATTTTCTTCCTTTTCGCTCTTGATTTGTGTAACTTATTTTACTCCGAATATTTTTTTAAGCTTGTCAGCTTTTGAATCGATAAAATGCTGGGGGTAGGAATTTTCACAAAGAAGATGATATGTGCAGGAAAGGAGAGATTCGGGAGTTTTGATTTGTGAAAGTCTGATAAGCGGAAGGAGAAATCGGAAAAAGAAAGAAAGTAAGATATGCATTCGATTTTGCGGAAATGATTTTAGTAACTTTGAAAAATACCATTCCCAATACAAATGATGTTAAATTCGTGTACAAAAAAATGCATATCTCAAACATTCTTTTGAAAAATACACCGAAATTCATATTTCAAAAAATGTATACAAAAATCTATATAAACATATGAATAAAAAAATACACAGAAAAACTTTCATTTCATCACATTTTTTGTTATTTTGTTTATTGGTTCTTCTTTAAAGAATAAAAAGAATTGATTCAACAAAAAGGAATTAATGAAAAATTGTCTTTCATAATTTATGAATGTTGTTTGTATCTGTTGATTGGTATAGCCAACATTTTAAAGTGTTCTTTTGTGAAAAAAAATAAATGAAATTTGATAATTTGTGCTTTTTTATTTCTCAATTATAACAACATATTTATTTTTTATACATAGTTTTTAATTTTTTTTTATTCAATGAAAGTATGATTTAAAATACCTCTGCTTGTTTAAAATTTATTTTGAAGTGTCTGAAATTTTACCATAAAACTTTCATTCAATTAAATGACGCATTTTGTTTTGTATTACATATAGGAAACATAGGAATCGAAGTTTGAAATTTTATGTATTTAACTTCAGTTTAATATTTTTAATATTAATATGTAAATTGGACATTAAGAAGTTAAACTTCATTACTTATTTATATACATAAATTTTTAATAATTTGAAGTATCAAGTACTTCTAAATAAAATCATTTTTGTAATTTTTTGAATTCTTTGAAAAGGCTTTTAATTCGATAAATTAAATATGGGGAAGTTCGTTACATTCTGATTTCTACTTGAATGGTTTTCTAGAAAATATTTGCATTTATGCGGAAAATATTCAATATTTATAAGTTTAGTACATAAACTTAAACATATTCTTTAAAATAAACGATATTGAATATTCTCCAAGTCAACTCATCTTGGTGTGTAAGAAGGGGAATAAAATAGTAATACTGACTATCACTGAAATCTGATTTTAATAACGTTGATATAATTTTTTGAGAGCTATACTTTAAATACTTATGTACTTCTCTCATATTGAATGAAAAAATAAGAACTCCTTTTTTGTTTTATAAATAATTATGAGCTTTTAAAACTTTATTATTACGTATGCTCTTGTATATTTTTTACATAAAACTGCTTTTATGGTATGATGAGTTCTAAGTTTTAGAGATCAGTGTTTTCAGAATGAAAAATAGTGAACATCAAAAAAATGTGTTTAGTAAAATTTAAATTAAAAGAAGAGAAAATATTAACTGAGTAATTGATAAAAATAATAATAATAAATCCTAATACCCATTAATTTTTTGCATTTTTCGGTAAAATGTATTATATGTATTTTTTAAAAATGAATTTTGGATATCTGAGTATCAAAAACTTTTCGGATTGAGAGAATTAAAGAATCACTTTAAATGTGATCCTAATGCTCATTAATGGAAATCTATCATCAGGACTTTTGATGTTAAAAAGCGGATTATCAAAATTGCATTTCACAAGCTTATTGGTGTTTCCTAAATAGAAAACTACACTTCCTTAATCAAGGGATGAAAAGCGAGAAAAATCCAATCACCTTTTGTGATAAGATTGCATAAGAAGTGTATGTTAGGGTAACATCCATATTTTCAGTAGTGGCGAGAATTGAACCCAGGTCCACCCACTTTGATTCTGTTTTACTATTACCATAGACATCTTAATTCAAATTTTACCTCGTTGAATATTAATATGTTATTCCAGTAACCCAAAATTAAAATTATAATAAGGAATTACACATGTAACTTAAAAAGAATAAAAACATAAACCAACTATTTCATAAACTTTTGAATTTGGTTGTGTAATTAAAGGTTAAAAAATAATTATAGCTTAATAAATTTAAATTAATATATTACACAATAAAATGTTTTTAGACTTTTGTATCAATTATTTTTAACACACATAATGCCTAAAATTATGTTAATATAATATTTAATTTATTTTGTAAAAATATCTTTTATTTAAATGGATTCCTTTGCTACCAAATATATTAATCTTCTAAATAGGTTTTTTTATCCCAGATAATCATTTTTGAAAAAGAATTCTTTCGCTAATTAATTTGAAATAATTATCGAAAGAAACATTAAAAAGATTTAAACTATAGCAATGTTAGTTGTAAGAAAAGACATATTTTGAAAGTGCAACAGGATAATTAATATAACTTAAAATGAAATACTTTACTCACTTAACTAAAATAAAAAAAAACCCCTAAAATTCATTTATGCTTCCCATTATGATTTGCTGCATAGAATATAAGTGATTTATCAGTATGAAGACACTAAAGTTCTATCTTCTTGGTGCTAAATATGATGAAGAGAATAAAAAAGTAAATTTCAAAATTGACGAAAATATGCTCTAAATAGGGATGTGAGAAAATGTATTTTCGTTAGGGTGAAAAATTGCTATAAAATTCATGAATATTTTCCAATGAAAGTAATAAATAAATATTTTATTACTTTCAGAGGTCATATTTCTTAATACAGTTCATAAATCTGGAGAATAAATTTTAATTTTTCAAAGCATGTATATGTATATATTAGTAGCAAAGTATGAATTTATACAGAATTTTTATTATTTTGAAACTGTCACAGTTTTTTTACAAATCTAGTTTCTTAGAATCAAATATTTCATAATTTGGCCAAACAACTCGTTAAAAATCATTGCTCGTCACAATTTTTGATAATTGTTTATTGTGTAGAAAAATAAAATAAAAATAATAATCGTACAAATATATTTATGCATAAAAACTTTTCAAATTATTTTATTCTATTTTATAATATGTTATTGAATAAAAATGCTATAATTTAACAACAATTTTTTTTTCTTGTTTTTGTGAAATTCAAAATGCATTTCACAAAAAATTATTTTTCTGTTGTTGAATTATAATATATTATTATTGATTTATTTAATTGACTTCATTTTTCACTTGATTTTGATGATTAATCGTTGTTATAATGATAATTATTGTTACACTTTTTGACCATAATACGTCTCTTTCAAAACTATGCTGCAATGGTTTTGATAATAAAATTGAAAATTTCCAATTCTATTCAACGAAGAGAATTTTCTTGACAGATTTTTAACAAAAAATAACATCTAAGTGTAGAAATTACATGAAATACATTATTTATATTGCTTTAAAATATTTTTTATTCTATTAAATAAAAATAATCACTAAATGATTAAATTTATAAAGAGTTAGCATGAGAAATTTATTTTACAAGTTAAATAAATTTATTGTATAACACTTTTTATATTGTTTTATATAGTATATTAACCTTTTTTAAAACCTTAATTATGAAAATGCACTTGAATAGGAAATTCATCATTGTCAAGACCGTGAGAAACATTTCACAGCATACTAAATTCTTATAAATTTTCACATTTGTGCTATTACTGGATTTATTTCAATATTTATTTTTTTTACTGTGTTTTTACCATAATTATTAAGTTTCATTGTAAAAATATTGACTTAGAAATAATTGTCAGAAAACAAAAACACGATGTTTCTCGTTTCCCAGCTTTCATATAAATTTAAAATTTTTAAATTTAACTGTATCAATGAAACAGTTTTGTTAATTGTTTAACAATGAGATTTTGCACTGACTCGTGAAAAATTAAAAAAAATTGTCTAATAATTAGTATGTCAATTAATTTGTCAAAACATAATTAAGAAATTTATTGAATTTCATTTTTAAATTTTTGTACTTACTTTGTATTTATTTAACATTTTATTATTCTTGATGAATAAGATAAATAGATATTAAATTCATTTAAATAAGTTTGACTTTTGTAGTATAACTAATATAACTGAAATTTTTAAATTGCAATTTAAGTAATATTGGCAACTTAAGTTTTACCATTGTTTACAATTATTAAAAGGATTAAAATGATTTTCAAAAATATGATTATTTTATTAGTTATAAAATTATTATGCTTGTCTTAAAAACAATACATTTTACTATACATTTATTAATCGTAAAGCAGAAAGAAATATTTCTATTTTCGAATCTTTAATTCAAGTTAAATGTAAAATCAATAAAATGTTTATATTTACTAAGCTGAATATAAAAATGTATTTATTTCTAATACTGTAAGAAAATTATTTTATTATTGCATAAAATTTTGCTTCATTTCATAGTTGAAAACTCTAACTTGAAAATTTTAATCAGTAAATATTAAAAAGTACAGACACTTAATTTCACTTTGAATAAGGTCTCAGATATTGCTTTAAAAAATTTCAATTCTATGTATAGTATTTTAATATAAATAATCAAACTATAAAAACTAGTACTATGTAGTTATAATATAGTCTATTTTGTAGTTATAATACAGTCTGTAATCTAAAAAGTATACTTTTTTAAAGAAAGTTGACAAAATGACTTCTTTTAAGCAATTGTTAAAAATAATTTAAAGTAGATTTGATTTTACACGCACCACAAAATACAAAGTGCATCTCTTATTCTATATATAATGCAATTATTATATTCATAACTAAAAATGTAGGAATGTATATTAATATTTATATTCAGATGATTAAATCCATCATATGACTTTAGTTTTAATTAACAGGTATAGCTATCTTTTAATAAGATAAGATTTTTGGATTTAGAAAAGTATTTTATACTGAGGGTAATACTTTGTTGCACATCAGAAATATACGTAATTTGTTTCCTTACAGATCAATTGTCTTATTTAACATTGAAGCGTTATTAATTGTTAACAATGACTTAGATCAAGAATGCTGAGTGGTAATGATAGAGATTGGAAAATTTGCATATAGATTCGAGGTCGCCTTGTTATGTAAGTGATTAGTATGGACATTATTCTGAGTAGAAATTGAATATTAAACAGATCTTAAATGAGTATATGATAGATTTTACAAAGCGTAACAAACTTTATTTATTTTAATAATTTTGTTGTTGTCTTCTGAGGACAAATTTGAGTTTCTTCATGTATATAATTTAGATAGCAATAATTCTAATTAAAATACTCAGTATTCTTTAATATAATTTTAAGCAAAATATTGTCCTGAAAAAATATAGGCATTTACTTGGAAGAGTGAAAAAGTATTACATATATATATATTAAAACCAGAAAAATTATGGCTACCATTAGATATATATTTAAGGATTTTTATATGTAAACAAAATAAATAATATCCATTTAGATATATTGAAATTAAATCATCAAAATGGTTCGCTCTTATTTTCGGAGACAATTTAAATACACTATTTAAGAAGATTAGTTTTTTAATGATTTTAAAATGGTATATCTGAAAGACAATTGTGTTTTGGTAATATTATAATTAGGAAAGCAAATATTTATAAAAGGATTTGAATAAAATATGTTTAAGGTAAGGAACAACGTATTAATTTAGTAACTTAAAACATTTCTAGTTACCAATAAATTACTGAATACTGATTTCATAAGTTCAAATATATTTATTAAGCTAAGATAAATTGAATAATTTCTCAAGTTACTGGAGAAATATTTTATTGTTATACAAAACCACCCGAATATATTTACCAACTTAAAATTGTGGGAAAATGGAAAATATATAAACATTTGTTTTAATATTCTTTGAAAGACATTTTCTCCATTTCAAATTCAGTTTTATACAGAGAAAATACAAACGTAACCAGTTTCAGCAGAATTTGTAGAACAAACAAATTCAAAATAGCTTTAAATGTGTATTGACATTATATAATAAGTAGCTTAATTGGAAGTTGATAAAATGTCACTTAATTTGATCGAACACCTAAATTATTGACTCTTGCTTGAAATAACAAATTAAAATATTGTTTAGAACCTAGTACATGAACAAGCTTAGCTGCATTGGAAAATACTGGAATTTGTTAAACAAATTTATTATAAATATAAGTTTTACATGTACTATTTAAATAAAGATTTATATTCACTATTGTACATTAATTTTAATCGAAAAGATATTTACTCTATAGGAAAAAATATTTTATAAATGAATGGATTAAAATATTTTCAAAAGAAAAAAAAATAATAAGCCTGAATACAATGTATAAATATAATTACAGAAATAGTCAAAAAGATTAGAATTGTCTTCAGCTGCTGTAAAAGACAGATTATAAGCAGCATGGTTGTCGGAGAAATAATCTTTAGTTCAAAGGAAGATTAGAGTAGAATTCTGATTAATAAAAGCAAAAGTCACCAACTCATGGAACAAATTCGCCAACAAAAGAAACTGAAATTATGTTTGGGTATTAAATTAAATAGCAGCATATATTAGTTAAAATTAATTATTTTTGGTTTAAAATGACAGGTGAATATATTTAGACGACAAACTGAAAATCAAAAGATAATTTATGAAGTTTGAATAAACGAGATAGCATCATGTAAATCAGATCCTTCATGGCATTTTTACTTTGCACAGAATTATAATAATTTTCTTGATTAAATGTATGTAGAGTAATGGGATGATTTCGTTTGTGTTAAGTGTTGTGTAGTTAAAATTATTCTAAGAAATTATAAAATAATAAAAATAAAACTTCTATATTACTAGTAAAATGTTTCATTAACAAAAACAGAACGTAGTAGTTTAGTTTAAAATCTTAAATAAAATCATGGGATGGCAAATGTTATATATATATATATATGCATTACCTTAAATAATCTTATTTTATTCAATAAATTCTATTATTTATAACAAAATGATACTATTAACTTATTCAAATTGAAAACATTTGCATAAATTCTTATAGAAATTCATTATTTTATTAACAGTGTTTACAAGAGCTCGTAATCTTTTATTTTGATTAGAATTCAATTTTGGTTTTCTTTACTAAAATGTTTAAAGAATACTTTACAGTATAAGTAATTCCCAGTATTCTATATTTTAATCAGAACATGTTAGTGCTTCAATTCATTAGATTTGCAGAATTTAAAAAGCTATTTGCGTTTTCATGAAAATTTGTGTATTCAAATACATTTTATTATGATTGTTTTAAAGGGTAATAATTTTACACTTCATAAATTTAATATCTACATTTCAATGTTTGCTTGGATAAGCAGAACAAATTCTTGGTTTTCTTGATATCATTTTAATAACGATATTTGTTTAAATCTCTAAGAAAACAAATGAAAAAAATTTGATGAAATCTGAATTTTATCCTGAATTTTCCAGATATTTAATGGTTCGAGTAATGTCTTTTTAAATATCTCAAAAAGTATCTTTATAAATATGATTTAAAGTGACGAGAAATATATAAAATGCAACTTTCTTTATCTTCAAAGCGAATGATGTTTTAACAAAGCGAATGATGTTTTAACCAATGTTTTTAACACTTAATCACTATTTTACAAGATAAAACTTATATTTATGTCATTAAAAGTTTTTTTATTAGATTAAATTAATTAAGTTGTTGTCGTGTGCTAGCAGGCTGGCAGTAAGGGGTGCGCTGCTCCACTTTTCCAACTGAACTATATTTGGTGTGGAGTCCGACTTCCTCAGTACACAAATGCCATAGATACCCGTTTATAAGGTAGGCAACCATTCACACACAAAGAAAGGACAAAGACGAGAAAGAGAAAGTACATCCATGCCCGAGCCAGGATTCAAACCCAGGTCCGACCCATCTGTAGTCAGGTACGCTAACCACTAGACACGTTAGGCGGCAATTAATTAAGTAAACCTGGAATATATTTTTAATGAATTTCTTAAGTTATGTGTTAAAATTTTATTTATTTATTATTTTTTTTTGATAAAAATCATATCAATATAAATATATATATCAATGCAAAATTTTACACAGATCTAATAACGTCTTCAAACGAGATAAATGTTAGCATTCAAAAAGAAGATTAGTTTCGGTTTTCAAATAAAAGGATTTCACGGCAAGTTTCTTATTACTTTCTGATTTTATGCATTTTTTATTCATCTAATAAAAAAGTCCTATAAATTGATTTTCTAAGAAATTTGATTTTTCTACACATTAAGCAATTATTCAAAAAAATATTTATTACTTGCCTTTTCAAAATAATTAAATTAAATTTACAAGATGCATGACTTACATTTTTATTTTATATAAAGAACTGTGCTTATTTTACGTTATATGCTTATATTAAATTATTAGAAAATATTTTCGAATCATAAAACTAAAATATTTATTTAATAATAAAAAAATATTTTTTTATATTTATAAAAGTTTTAAAATTTATGTTTTGATTTCATTAAATATTTTTTCTAATTTTAACTATTTAAACTAAATATTAATATTCAAACTTATCTTTTAGATTTTATTTTTTAAAACATTTTCTAATCAATAGAAATATTCGTTTGATTTCATTCAAAATCAGTATTTTTAAGGAAATAAAATGATTAAATTTGCTTATTACTTTAAAAAATGTGAGCAAAAATTTTAATTTTTCTGTTTTTAATTTTTGTATTTCTGTTGGTAATATTTATAGTAATATATGCATAAATTTAAAAGTGCTTAAGCATGTATTCGTTCAATATGAATTCATTAATTTTTTAAAAATTTTACTATAATCATATTGAATGCAAGAGAATTTTCATTTAACATATAAGAATATAGGTTCAGAATTGATTAAGCAAAAAATTGAAGGCAGAAAATTCCATCTTGATTCAGTCAAAATTTGTAGAATTGTGTGTACGAAAGACTATATATAGAAAATTATTTTAAGCTAAAAATTTAAGGTAGCAATTCCTTCTTTTGTCTCATTAATAAATTTCAAAATTAACTCAACGAAAGTTTACAGAAAAAAGTCAGTCAAAAACGGAACATAATAAATACTATTGTGTCTTTGCTTCAGCTTTCAGAATTGACTCAACGAAAGACTATTAAATAAACCAGAAATTGGAGGCGAAAAAGTTAATCTGGGCTGTGCTAAAGAGTGCAGAATTTATGAATTAAAAATCTATAGAAAGAAAGGAATAAGACAAAAAATAAAAGACAGCATTTTCTTTTTGACTCATATAGATTGCACAATGGGCTCAATGTTAGACTATAGAAAGAATTGACCAAGCCTATATAATTTGTGACAGAAAATTCTATTTTGTCTAGTGATAGAACTATCGAACAATCAATTTAGATAAGAGAGTACTCTTCAGCCATAATTATAATTAACAATACGTATGCATATGATTTTTACATTAGTAACCAATTATTTCACGATAAACCAGTATTGAGTAACTTTTCAAGCTGTTGATACATATGTGTAAAAAACTAATTCCAAATTAAGCTTACATTATAGTATGTATAAATTACAAAATAAAATTTGCTGCAAATGAAGAGTATGAATTGCTAAGAATATTATATTTTTCTCCATTAATATCTGATATAAAATATTCTAAAATATTAAAACAAAGTGTGATTCTTTTTCACTTATCCTGCTCAATGCTCTTACGATCTCATTATTTAAAACAAAAAGTAAATTAATATAAACTTTCAAAAATTTTGTAAAGGTACAGCGTGTAATATATCATCCAAATATTACAGGTTTTTTGCTGCTTCTTTTCTCTAACATTTATTATAACTAATATAATGCAATAATAATAACTAATATATTTCTAGCTGGTATTCGCTGTCTAATGTGTACTTTATAATATATAGTTATTGGAAAAATTACGTGCTCTCGCGAATAGTACATTATGAAGATCCAGATGAAGATTGGATAACATGGAGATTAAATAAAGTAGCATTTTTTCTCTTCTAAAAAGAAAAGAATTGGAAGTGGCTTCCACATATCTGTCAAGCATTTCAGGAATCTATCTAAATCAATGCAAATGCCATTCATTTTAGAAGAAAATTAATTTTCTTCAAGGTAGCAAAATTTAGTTTAAATAAGGGATTATTTTCAAGCAAAATACTTATTTAAATACAATTCTTTAATAATTTGCACTCTTATGCATTCTGAAAAAAACTGCTATCTATAAATTTTAAACTATTAATCTTTATTCAATTAACTTTCTTCTGAAATGTAAAAATTATTCCTTCCCTAAAGTATTTTTAAAATTAATTTAAATTTCTGATCTAATTGTAACTTTATATTTTGATGTTTATTTTACTCACAAATAAGTCCTTTGTACACAAACTGGTAATACTTTATAAAAAAATTAATTAAGGCTATGTTGCTTTTAAGAAATCGTGAGCAGTATAATTTAACAAACTGAGGAGAATCTTCAATTACTTAAATCTCGCACAGCGGTAAAGAACCATTAACTTCGGAGTAGAGTTCCCAAGTTGAATCCTAGCACAGTGAAACCAAGAAGGCGTTACGTTTCTATCTCTTTTCTGACAGCGTAATTTCTGCTAGGTAATTTTTCAAAATTATTTTTATATGTACCGTGAAAATGGTTCACGGTTCACGAAAAGTTCTCCCAGAAAATTGTGTGTGGTAGATGTTAGAAAGATGTTTTTCTAGAAGATGTAAAACTATACACGATTCTATCTAAATCCTTGAAACAAAGGGTTCACTACGGGCTTGTCGCTTTATGCTTTTAGGCGTAAAAGCTTTTTGACTACTCTTTTTAGAGTAAAAGGTTTCAAGTTCAAATCCAGTCACAAACGAAAAACAAGAAATCTATGCTTTCTTCTTGAGCTCTTCGAGTTTTTCCTTGCGACTTTAGAATACAGCTCACTACTTCTACTTACTTCTGAAAAAGCTTTTCTGTAAGAAAGAAATGGATGTTCATATCTCCTATAAGGATGTACTACACTGTGAGTCTATGCGTTATGAATGTCAAATCGTGCCTCAAAATTTTTCAGTTACATAAGTATGCTTAGGTAGATTATTGACTCATAAAAGGTTTTTGTTCTGGTCAAAGTTCTTCTGTTATTTAACTGAGCCATTCCATCTGTCATAACGTTCATTGTTTCTGGTAATGATTTGTGTATGAAAAAGAGCTTAAGCAATTTCCCATTAATACGCTGATTATTTTCAACCCAAAAGCAATTGTTTATTATTATTTTCATTGCATAAAAAAGGCATTACATTTTTGCTTAATTAGCATGGAGAGAAAAAAATCTCCTGTTCACGTTGCTAATGTATTGAGATAAATGATAACATTAAAATATTCAGAATATTCATTCATTCATAAAACTCCAACTTCTAGCAACATGGTTGATAATTATTTCATTTTGAAAAAGGAATTCGTATAGTATACTATTACAATTGTTGTAATTAAACTTGTATATTTAATAACAATGTCATAATTATTAAAAATGTCACCACCAGGGTTAAAGAACAAATTTTAGCAAAACGAGACTGCCATTCATCTTTTATCTGAATTTGTTTTTATGCAGTTATCTACAAAATGTTACTTTGATCCCGAAGTAAATTTTTACATATGTGTCAAGAAAACATGTGGCATTGTCATGCAGGTAATAAAAACGCACTACACAGGTGTGATTTTATATTTTAATTTGATTCAGTTAATGACTTATTAGACATATTTTCACCATTTTTAATTTTTCTTGAATATCAATTGCAATAATAAAATTTAATTTTTTATGTGAGGGTGATTTTTGAAATATATAGTTCTAGCTATTTTGAAGTTTTTACTATCATATTTAAATTATTTCTGATTTTTGTATCCTTCAACCTAATTTTTATTTAATATAAAAATAATAACAATTTTACTAGAAAAAATATTTCTGAAAATGAACAAATCAAAAACAAATTAACATACTGAAGGTTTACTGAAAATATTTTAGTTTTACAAGAATGTCATCATCTGAAAAAAGATAAAAATCATACTTTGCTCACTTTATATGCAATAAGAAAGATCAAAGTTTATTGCAATTTATCAAAAGAGATCATCATACTTAAGCATCACGATTTATAAAAATAACGTTTCTCGTAAATGGTTAAATAAAAGAATAAATAAGCGAAAGTTTTATAAATGAAAAAAAAAAGAATTGGACCTTATACCTCAAAGCTTTAAAATAGAACAATAGAACTGAGTGAGGAAAAAATTTCAAAAATGAAGTAAATAAATAAAAAAATGGCGGACAAAAGGGACTATTTTTACGACCATTACCAAGTCAGTTTGATTTAAAATCATATAAAATTTCGACATGATATGCCTTTTGATCATAGTTGAATTTTTTTATATGAGATGTTTAATATGTCCTGAATTTATTAAATGAAAATTGTTGAACACATTGATTTTTTTCATCTAGAAGTGTCAAACATTTTTATTCGAAAACGCTACGAGTGTTTCATTCTTCTTCAACGAAAGCTTAAAAAAAATAATCTAAAGAATGTTTTTAATAAGTTATCGGAAAATTTTTATTGAAATATTTCACGGTAATTCTCATTGAAAAATCTTACTTTTTAATTTTTAAACTCTTTATATTGAATACATAATGGTAATAAAATTCAAAAGTATAATTAAAATGTTACATTTATAAATTTATGAATAATAAATTAATCAATCTAAAACCCTTAATATCATACAAAAGAAGTTATTTTAGAAAACAATTTTCTAAATGTATATTAGTTTCTGTACAATTAAAGGTATTTATTCAAAATTAGTTTTTGGCTCATTTTCATCTATTCATTTTTTGTTATGTGATTAGAAAAATAAAATTTTAGATCTTATTTGAGTTAATGGAAAAGTGTCACTCTTTCAACAACATAAATACCAATTATTTTTCAGCATTATAATTAAAATAAAACTTAATCATTTAAAATATAAAATTAATGTTGATTTTTATTAAATTTCAAAACTATAACAAGTATAAAAAAATGCTTTTAAAATAAGACACATTTTTCGAATTTAATTACTACTAGCATAAAATAAATCTTTAACCTTTTAATAAGGATTTTTATGTAAGTATTTACTTGAAATTAAAGAATTTTTAGAACATTTAAACTGAAAGGGAAAAAAAATAAATACGTTATTTTCACTGATAATTCGTGTAAGCAAACAGGAAGCGCATTAAAATGATTAAATTTTAAGAACAATTCTTCGAAGCCAATTCAAATTCTTCGAAGCAAGCAAATCTTTTCATAAGGTTGCAAGTCAAATAAACTCATAGTTAATAATTTCTATACAATTATAAAACACTTCCGGATTTACTTTTATCTTAAAATTCTTTCAAAAAATGTCATTTACTTCAAAGGGAAAATAATGTAAACGGTAAGATTTTGCAAGAGCTTTTTTTCTAAAATTGTTAGGTAAAATTATGTTAAAGTATAATTTCAGAATACAGATATAATAAACATTAGCGAAATATTAAAATCAATTGCTTTTAAATACGTATAATTGCTTAATGAAGTGTTTTTAGTTTTATCTAAAATAAAATCCTCCTGAAATTTTTAAATTTCTGCACATATTCTTAGAATACCTATATGAAAAAGCATTTGATATAGCTTGTCTATATTCTTCGTTATTATTTCATATTTAAAAAAAAATGTTATATTTTCTTTCTGCATCGACATATGACATTGACTAGTTACCAAGATATACGATGTAGTACACGCCATTTAATTATGACTTCCAAATGATCAAGACTAACTGACATTGATTACACACGTTTAAAGTAATATTTCCATTGTAAAAGATAACTGTTAACAATGCAATTTAAATGTAAATAAATAACTTGGGGAAAATATTTTATAAACGTTTACATTTAGTAGACGAAAAGTGAATAATCTATGTAACTAAATCTTACATTGTGTGATAATTTAACAAAAGAGTAGTTTGTAGGAAAGAATTATACAAAATACATATCCGAATGCATCTACGGTAATTATCTTTGCAAAAGAAATTTATTAATTTGTCAAGAATAGAAGAATACAATAGCTTATAGATACTTTTCTATTAATGATATGTTGTTAAGATTTTATTATTGATTAGCTGAAAATTATACTCGTATGATAAAAAAAAGTTTCTATAAGCTGTAAAACGGGTGTTTCGTTCAAAACAGGGATGTATACAAAACGTTATTTTCAATAAAATGTTTCATGCTACAAACTTAGTGAAAGAAATTTATTCGAAGCATTGAGACATCGTTTTTAGTTAGTTGGAAACTGGAAAGATCCTAATGTTAAAGAGAATATTTTATTAGTTTTGTAAGAAAAGATATACAATATACTAATTGTAAAGAAAACTTATTTTTTACTGAAAAAACATTTTTTTATTTAGAAACAAATAAAATGAAGTGAAACGATGAAAATTAAAGGCAACACAACATTAAAAGTATTCTATTATATTTGATTGTTGAATGGTAAAATTATGCCAACTAGGTCACATTTTGTCACATTTTTAGGCAATGCCTAAAGGTCAAGGATATTTTTAAGTCCATTTAAAAATTGTCTTCCACGAAGAATTTTAATGCATAGTCAGCCGTATTTACGAATTACACTGAAAGAACCTGGAAAACGTTCAAGCACCCACGCCTAAAGACGTGCGTGTAGAAGGTGTAACAATAATCATCTACATTTGTTCAACAGTAGCTGGAATTGAACACGGGAGCTTTTACTCAGAAGAGAGAGAGACTGGGGTTACACTTGGCCACGGGAGCCCCAAGTCATATTTGCACTGAGTCAACCGGAACTAGAGTTTCTGTGGATTCTGAAGCACAACAAACATTCACATTTCAGATGGAAGTTGAAACCATCTCCTGTTGAGCTGAAAGTCATCAAGCCCCCTCTAACTATAAAGATACCACATCTTATTTCTCTTCTTTTTTATGCACTCAGGTTTTTCGGTACTGCACTACACATAAGAATGGATATATATATATATATATATATATATATATATATATATATATATATAAATGGTCGTATTTAAAACGAAAACATTAGCATATAAATATAAAAGTTTAAAATATATAAGCTTAAAAAGAATTTATTTCCAAACAATAGTTAAAAAAATTTACAAGAAAACAGTTTTGGTATTAAAACTCACTTGGAAGGAATCAGATGAGAAATAGAAATAAATTTTTCATAATGGGTGACAAGAAATGCTTACCTGAAAAAAAAAGTAAAATGAAATTAGTGATTTTGCATTTATTTTGATTGTTGCATTTTAGTGAAAGAAAATTTTTTCTCCTTCAAAAAGAAGGAATATTTTTCAAATTTTTTCTTCTATTTTACTTTCGAACTCTGTAAAATTTGATTTTATGCTTCAAAGATTTCGTTGGAAGATTCCATCTGTACGCATGTGTGTTATTTTTATCCAATTTTCTCTTTTACATAATACATCGCCGGTATGAGCTTTTTATCGCAAACCAACTTAAAATATTGCATTCTAAAGACATCAGATTTGGTTTCCTGTTTATACTCTGATTTCAATTTAGTTTTGTTATTTTACTTCCAAAACTAAACTGCCAAAAAATAAAAGCAGTTAAACTTCATAGATGCTCTGTATGTAAATTATGTTTTTCTGAATTTAAATGTTATTTTTTATTGAAATGATAACCAAACTATCAAAATATTCAACTAATAGGATAGAGAAATTTAAAACTTTTATAATAAAATAGTATATAGATTCTAAATCGAAATATAGACCTATAAAGAAAGTTTACTTTTGCTCCAATTTGTATTTAAATTAATTTCACATTTTCTAATCTCAAATTAATATAATTTTATTTAAAATGATAAAAAATAATAAATTATTCCATGTATTTGCATGAACAAATACATGTATTTTAGTAATCTGTACAAAATATTGCATCTAACAAGTAGGCAGAAAGATAAATTTAGTTAATATTATTGTGCAATCGTTTTCAAATATATTTATTATATTGTTTCTTTCATTGAGGGCTTACTTATAAAATATCTCTTTTGATGAAATATGTTATCTATTCAAGAATTATGATCAATATCAGCATAAAAATTTTAAAACATTCAGATACTTTCTGTTAAAATATAGGAATCCTTTTAAAAATTATGAAAGCTAAGAATCTAGGATATATTTTACACTGAAAAGTTTTAAGTCATGAAAAGAGAAAAAAAAGCATATTTACTTTTAATATGTCTGCAACTATACTTACTGTACTTATTTAAAATTTTCTGAGATTTTCCGAAATACTAAAGAAAGATAATTATATTTGACATTTATTATAAAACTGTTTGTTTTACATTTCAATGAAATTGTTTTTATTTATTTGTTAAACATCATTTCTCTACATATAGCTCAATTTAATGGAAGTTTTCAAGACATTTCTTTGCATTGAGTCTTTTCTACTAGTTTAAATATTAAGAAAATATTTCGATTTTTGTATCAAATTATTTTCAATTTCAAAATTTATTGTAAATTATTATTTTTAATTAATTATTTTTTGTAAAGCAATTAGTCTCATTCTATAAATTATCTAGAGGAATTATTAAAAAATGCAATTTAGCATGTTTCTTGAAATATATAAATGGATACATATCTGTTATTCCTCGTGTGATATTTTATAAATTTGTAATAATATTGAAAGTTATTTTATAACATATTGAGGAACAATTGATTTAAGTTAAATAATCGAATAGTGCAATTCTTATTATTAAGAAAGGGAAATACTACATTTACACTATATTTCCCATATTATTGGTGAATCATATATTTATGCATTGCATATTTATTAAATTTCATATTTTCCAGAGATGTTTCACCAATTCTATAAATCCAGTTCAGTAAAGTGACCATCAATAAAGTAATCTCCCAGATGCATATTAGTTTACAGATTTTAAAATGCACTGGAAATATATTAAGGGGGTATGTGCAAGAAAATTGGCTGAAAAACAAATATTTGCATTTCATATTTTAAAATAATACAGACAATTCTAATTTTAAGGGTGCTAGAATGTTGATTTTAGCTACAGAATTATTTTATTTTTGTTTTAAAGTTATCGAACTAGAATGTATTAATTATGCGCGATTTTCATGTTAAATCTTGATTCTCTTAAAATGGAGGTTTTAACTAAATAAAGAACATTTTTTGAAAAAGTACTTTATCAAACTTGTTAAAACTTAACTTACATATTAAATATATTATTTTACAGATTTTAACCAAATACTTTTTGTGTATTATAAATTTTTGAAATTTTATAACTTAAAATGTTTGAAATATTTAACGATGTAAGTGAAAATTATATGTTAATATAGTTGATTATTTTTTTAAAAAAAGAAATAATTAAATAAAAATAATCTGGTTAAATTATATTAAAATGTGCATTTAATTCTGAAAAATAATTTTAAACAATTTTGCTTAATAGTTATTTTTAAATTTTCCCTAAGCAGAGGAAGTTTTAACATAATCGATACAGGAATTTACGATCTACCATCTTAATAAAATATTTTATGTTGTCATTGAAAATTGAATTTATTTGACAATTTATTAAAAAAAAATTTGTTAGCAGAAACAATAATCAAGTGTATTGTTAAGTAAGTTTTGATACTATAAAATCCAATTCTAAATATTTTATACTCCATAGTTTATATTTAGTAATATCTATTAACTATAGTAATATCAATTTACAGATTGAATTACGATGATTTATGAGAGGAATTTTGAACTCTAAAGAAAAAAAATTTTAACTCACTTAATAGAAATCAATGATTATCTAATGAAATGAAGGCAATTAAGATATTTAACGACACCAAGAAAATATTTCGGGAATTGGACGCCTACAGCAAAAGTTTCGGTATCTCTAAGGACAAGAGAGCTTACGTTCTCCGGTACATCCGGATACCAAGTTCGCAAATTAACTTTCACTTAGTTTCCGAAAGCTTCTTTTTACCTTCTGCTTCTCGTTTAGTTAGAACAGCTGGTATCAAAGACGTACTGGCATAAAATATCTGTTTTCTTGAGATTGAAATTATATCAAATATAGAATAGTAGCTCACCATCATAGTTGTTTGATTCCTTTTGCATCATAAATAATGCGTCATTAAGGAAATGCCTATTTAAGAAAATTTCTCATTTTATGTAATTCCTGTTTAATTTATTTTGTATTTCTTTAAGTTAGTATTAATTATAAAATTATGGAAATGGGCAAATTTGTGTGTGTGAATCCTCTTTCAAAAATTATAGATTAATCTACCAATATAATATTAAAATTTTGAATCTTTTTTATAGCGTCTTTTTTAAAGACGTTTAAAAAACAAAAAATATCCTTATTTTTCTATAAACTCAGGTGAATAAATAAATACAATCACAATAAACTAGTTTACATCATTTTCAAATTAAAACTGAAAAGGTATAAACAATTTACTGTATATAAAACAGTTTCAGTTAAGAATTTTAAGCACAAGTAAGGTTATAGTTGATATAAAAAAGTGCTAATTTAAATTTTACTGTTTAAGCAGCAAAATCTTAACTCTAGTTTCTGTAAACTTATTTTTGAAGATTTAGAGTGTTGAGCTAGATTGACTATTCTGCAGTTTTCAGAAAAGGTTTTCCCTTTACACACACACATAGAGATGAAGTAATAAATCATAACTTTATTCTTTAAGATTGTTAAATTTCTTTAGTAAAATGGCCAGGAAAACTTTCAGCTATAAATTTAAAATGCAAGTCATTAGTTGTAAAACTTAAAAATTTAATAGAATAAAAATGTTTGGATAAGAGTATATATATATATATATATATATATATATATATATATATATATATATATTGTGTTACTTTGTTGTTTATACATAACGGTACTTTATATAGAAATTTATGAATTTTTCCGGACAATATTATTAGCAATATTTTAGTAATATAATGCATTTTATTAAAAATTTTATATGCCAATCTTAATTTAGTTTTTGAAGTATTGAAGGTTGTTATTTAATGATATATAAGATGTATGTTATTTTTATTATTAAAAAGGAATGTGTGTGTTTAAGCATGTCGAAAAACGGAAAAACAAAAAGTAATCATAATTACAACACTTCATTCTCATTATTATTTACTTGTTTGTTACAAAATTAAAACTGTATTAAACAATACACCTAATAAAAAATATTCTCTTTTCTAGTTTATAAACTTCATTTATTTAAAATAATTTATATCACAAAGTTTAAATATTATATATATATATATATATATATATAAATTTATTTATTATTTTTTTTTTTGAACGTTCCCATAAAACTGCCACATGTTAGGAGCAAATTGTAATCCTAAAATGGTGCAGTAAGCATCAGCGTTGAGCTTACCATGAATGGGGACCAAGGGTCCTATTCCATACCAGGAGAAACACCCCCTAGACCATAATTCCACCTCCGCTGAATTTGACTATAGGTGCAATACATTCTGGATGGAGACGTTCTCCAGGCAGACGCAAGACCCAGACCCTGTCATCTGAATGGTAAAGGGTGAACCTTGATTCGTCGCTCCAAAGAACCCGTTTCCATTGATCTATGGTCCAATTTTGATGTGCTTTGTACCACATTAATCGAGTAGCGTGGTTGGACTTTGGGATCAAAGGCTTATGAGTAGCAGTACGACCATAAAAAACCAAGCAGATGTGGGTTGGGTGCAGTTCTTCCGAATTTCTCAGGACAGTACTCGTCGGTCTCTAGCTCCCAGTTTGGTTAGGATGCTGATTCGATGCACATTCCGACAATCACCACTCACCTTCCACTTCTTAATGACATAGGCCACTGTCAATTTTGGGTACTTCAGATCACTAGATATGTCACTTAAGGATCAGCCACGTTTAGGATACCTGATAAATATAAATTTCTCGAAATCAGAGAGCTCCGAACAGCGCGGCATCTTGCATGTGACTAATGCTGATGATGTTTTCTACACGATATATACCGGCGGAGGCCGTGACGTACCTCAGGACGACTGATATCGTTATATGCATAGGTGTCCAAATACTTATTGGTAGACAGTATATATATAATTTCGTGTAATCTTAAATTTGATCATTCAATTAAATTTAAAAAAATACTTAAACTAAGATCAATGCATTATTATGCATTTTTGCAAATATTTTTATGAAATGTTATTCTTTAAATTTAATTTATAAGGAACACAATTTGAAAGCACGAAGTTTTGGGTGGAACAAATTAAGAGATTTTAATTTTCAAAATTCATTTAATTTTTGATTTTCTTCCATATTTAAAACACATTTTCAAAAATGTGCGTAAATCAAAGGTAAAACTAATTTTTAGGAAAAATGATTTTTAAATATTATATACTGCAATATACATAATATTTACAAATCATTTTTCCATATTATTAGTTAAAATAATTTTTTTCAACTTAACAGCAGAATCTCTTAATTTGTAAAATTTCAGTTCAGTTTTCTGTGTGTTAATGAAAAATGCTCGTAAGTCCAAGCAAATACGGAATTATACAGAAAAAGGCAAACGCCTTTTCCTTGTGCATACAAATGTTTCAAATTTTGAATTTAAATGTAACTTAAAGTAATATTTTTTAACAAACCATGTTTTGATTTACTTATAAAATCTCAAATAACGTAAAGTTTATTTTTGAAAAAGGTGCTAATAATAAAAATACAGCGGCATATTTGATAAATATAAGAAATTTACTTGAATGTATTCAAAAGAGATATGCAAGAATTTATTTTTAGAGTAAAAAAAATAATCATGTTTTGATGAAAATTCAATTTTCCTTATTATTTTTGAATAATCAATTTCATTAGAATTTTTCCAATAATTTGTTTATGAAAATTTGCTTAAAAAACTGTATGGCTCAATAATGAGCTGATCCTTATACAAAAGTTTTCCAGATATTAAACGAAACATTAATTAAAAAAAACAGTAAGTATTAATCCAGTGAAAAACATTATATAATTTTAAAATTAACATTTTTGCTTAACAAATTTTCCTCCAGATATAATTAAATCATAAAAATGCAAATTATAGCTCAGATTAAAAAAGTTCTTATTTGAAACTCTGTTTACTTAAAGAACAAAAGATTAAAAACAAAAAATACCTTTTGAATATACATTCCATCTTAACATCATAAGAGTTATTATTATTAATTCAATATTTAAGCTCTGTTTTTTGAAAACACTCATGTGATATAATTTTTCACAACTTTGTTTTCATGAGACGTGAGTTAATTAAAATATCGGATAAGTATTTTTTTATACATTAATTTATAATAAATGGCTAACGACCGAATCTAAAGTTGCCAATTTTTACTTTTTATGATTAATTGTATGATGAATGATGAAGCTATTCTAACTGTGATGCTAATGCACAATATTACAACTAGAATTTTATTTGTAAGATAATAATTAGGGCTTCCCAGTGTAGTTTATCTATATCTGCTTTATTCAGAACAATAAATGTCAGGTTAAAACCTAGAAACGTTTGAGAAAGAAAAGTTGAAAGTTGCGTTTTGCGGTGTCCATGTCGTGACGGATGCTCTCTCAATATTCTATAGGTTTCCACTTTTGCGGTTGGTAAGTATGACATGGTTAGTAAAGTACACAAACATAAGCGTGAATATAGCAAAGAAAAGGATTTTCAACTGTGAATGATCATTGTTTTTCGCTTAGCAGTATATTTCATTCAAAAAGTTTTAATGTACAAGAATTTAAAATCTTCAAAACATCTTGAAATAAAATACGAATATCATGAAATACCTTCTTTCGAGTAATCAAATTATTGATACTAAAAAAATTATTAATTTACAGCTGATAATAATCTTCAAAGCTTTTTATAAAATATTATGAGAAAGAGATATTTTTAATCAAATTCCAGAAGCTAAAAATATATGCTTGGCAATTTTATATTTAAATGTTTTCTGCAAAAGTACATTCAAATGTATCATGGGCTAAAAAACCTTTAAATATATGTATAAATAGTATATCTTATCTTATGAGTACAAGAGTTTTGCATTTAAACGTAAATTAAACCATATTAACCATCTAAACTTGACTCTAAAATGTAAATTATCTCCTTTTGTTAAGTATATTGTTTGGTTCGTTTTGAATAGTAAAACGCGAAATTTATTAAAAGCTTTTACTAGATATTTAGAAAAGAATCGCATTAAAAAGATAATTAATGTCACGTCAAATATTTTATTAAAAATACCAAAGAAACTTCAGTATAAGATGTGTTTGATAATTTCGGAGATTTATTAAATTAGTGCGATAATATTATTAAAACATTGAGCTCCGAAAAAAGTATTAATAACATTAAAGAATTCCAATTTAAAGGATTATACGCAAATTTTTATGAAAAAAAAATTTCAAATTGATTATTAGTATATTCAAAGTTTTTTTTACAATAACGGCACTCCCAGAGATTTAAATTAGATATTTATGACAAAATATATCTTTAACATAATACAAATATTTAGTATTCTATCTCTAGTTCATTTTATTCTTTGCAAATAAAGTAGATAATAAATTTTCCATCAATAACACTGATAATTTGTGTATTTTAATTAAAAATATTACTTTAGAATTTCATTCAATTAAGTTCTAATTAATACGATTTGATTAAATTCTAATAAGGAATTTGTTTCTTTATCAAAATGACTTTTCAAAATAATAGATTTATTGACGCAAAAAAACTTATGGCTGACTTATGAAGAATAACATTTTAATAGTTCCTTCAATGAATATTTTTCCGAATAATGCTGTTGAGCTAAAATTAAATACTTATAAGTTTTGTTAATGCTTTTGAACTATAAAAAGATTTTGGCATTAAAGTTTGAACAAAAATCTATATTCTTCAAAACAAAAATTTTAACTCCAAAATTATATTATATTGTAAATAAATTAGGGCACTGATTTATATAGTTTTCTATTTATTTACTCAGTAAATAATTAATGATTTCAAATGGAATGCGTTTTATATATTGCAAATTTTTATTAAATTGATTTTCCTTTTAGTAAAGAATAATTGATGTTCCATAATAATCTTATCGAGGAATATTAAATTACTTGATAATTTAAGTACATGTGTTATTATTAAATTATGTTAAACAATTAATTGATATCAACATCCATGAAATTGTTTTAATTGCATAAACATGTAAGATTATGCCTGTTTATTATCTTAATCAGTTTAGTTAACTTAAAATAATTAAAGTGCATGATCATTTTGTATATCAATTATTTCAACATACTTACTTTTTAAAACAATAAAGTATTTCTAATAATTTTTTTTCTTGTATCTCTCTTTTTTTCTTGTATCCCTCTCTCTCTCTCTCTCTCTCTCTCTCTCTCTCTCTCTCACACACACACACACACATATATATATATATATATACACATATATATATATATATATATATAGTGTACAAAATATTTGTATTCCATAATTAAGTTTTAAAATTCATTTAAAGTGAAATAAATGAGAAAATAGCTTGTGTAATTTCCAGAGTGTTATTTTAAGAAATAAGTTCAAATTATGACTTAAAAATCAGTAAAAATATCAAATGCATAGTAAAAAATAGCACAAAGATACGATCATTTGAGTATTTTGTTAGTTTTTACAACGATTTAAACAGAAAATTCAGCCTGATAAAGCTATTATTTTTGAAGCATTCTTTTTAGCAGTTCTGGCAGAATAATCCATTAAATATATGCAAGAAGGGTGTTTTATTCAAATAAATGTTTAGCATTGAAATTATTGCAGAAGAAAACTTTATTTTCAAGACTTATTTTATTGTGTGAGTTAGTTATTTAAACTATAAATGTTTATGAATATTTCCTTTTGAACAAATACTTCGAATGAAGATTTAATTGATTATGTAATTAAATTCCATTAAATTCTTTGATTTAAATATTTATTCTTAACTAAAAATTTCTGCTTTTCTTGATGATTGAGTTATTTTAATTTAATTTTAGAAACATTTTATGTTGACACATATATTCTGGAAAAGCTATAATGTAAAGTTTTTTTCATGATACTGATGGTGTGTCGAATTTTATGTTATAAGATATTAAATGTGCAGTAATAATTAAATGTGCATAAGATATTAAATTGTATATTAGATAGTGAAGTTAAGCATTTTGAAATTTGATTTGAAATTAATCTACGTGGTGCTCAATGGAAAAATCTTGACTTCAATCTTGAATCAAAAAATTGTCAGCTAATGTCAGTACTTCTAAAAATCATGTAACTGACAAATAATTTTGTAAATTAACCATTACAGCATACTGAATTGATGAAAAGTAGCATTATCCAGTTGAAGCCCCATATTTTTGAAATTCCCGCACATCAAATGATCTTACGAAAATTTGTGCATCAACAAATTTGTGCAAACAGTAGAATCCAGTTACTCGATAGTCTTATCTTTAAATGCATCTATATAACAAAAAAATGACTTTATGACTAATTGTAATTAAAAATATAGAACTATAAAAGCAATTTCAAAATTTTAAACAAATATTTTTAAAATTTCTAAACTGTTTTCTTTTTTTACTTATTCAATTCATTTATTTGCAACATTCGTTTGGTTTACCATTTTTAATTTCATCCTGAATAAATATAATATTAAATAAAATAAACTCAAATTTTTAAATAAATATCGCAATAAACTTGAATAAAAAAATAAATATACAGTTTTTAGTATATTTACTTAAATTTGTTCTCGTAATTTATGAAGGCCTTAATATATTTAATGCATCATAACATTAATTAATTAAATTCTTCTTTGAAAATAAATATATTAGCCCTATATATTAGCATCTTATTTATTAGCCCTTTTCTATAAAGAATGTTGCTATTTAAAGAAAACGAATTTTTTTGAACCGGTCTAAAATTATCTTCTTTAAGAAAGATAGTTTTAAATTGGCTTAATTATATAATTTTAAATTATTTTATAATTTAATTACAATTTAACGTTACTGAAATAGTTTAATACATACACACAGATACATTATTTAGTCAGAGCAACAAATAAAAAGTCAAATATTCATGAATATATTATGTAAATTTAAAATTATATTTTGGTGCAATCAGATTAGAGGCTTAGTTGAGAGTTTAATTTTTTTAACAAACATCTTAGAAAAATATTTAAAAAAATCTGTTATAAAATTATTTTTGGAAAATCAGTGTGCTTTTTAATCGAAACATGAAAAAATAATCAAATAGATATTTAATACAGGAATACTATACCAAAATTCCACTCCAACAAATTAAATTTAAATTTTATGAATTTAAATAAATTAATTGAATGAGGATAATACGAGCAGAAAACTACAAAATTATTGTGAAAGTGTTCTTATTTGTAACAAATTCTGCTATTTTTAAACACGTAAAAGAGAGTTCCCATAATTTAACAAACTTTTGAACTATTAACATGCTTCATTGAAATTTTTATGGAATATTTGAATCTAAGAGATTGCATTATTTAAGTATGAAGTTCTTGAATTCTTTATTCAATACTTTCTTTAAAGTTAAAAATTTTATTCACATATATTTAATGCAATATTCTCTAATAATTTAAATTTTTATAAGAAAATTATGTGTTGTTCTCGTGTTCTTTATTATGTGTGTTAAAAATTTATAGTTAACTTCATTTTTTGACTTTACATTATCAGTGCAAAACAAAAATTAATTACACAGAATAGTTAATCCTTTTGCTGTAATTAATGAATGCACTTGTCCGCATTCCTTTTCTGTACGGAGGATTTATTCTTCCCTAGATATATAAAATTAAAAAAAATATTCCCTCCTTTAGATATAATTAATAATGATTACTTATTTACTTAATTAGGCAATTGCATGAAATATTCCTATAAAAGTTATTGAAAATCTCTTTAAAAGAGATCTTTCATTTTTAAAATTCTGTATTTGAGAAAATATAACTTCTTAAAAATAGTGCAGATTTTTGGAGGAATGTTTTTTCTTAAAGTAAAGATTACAGATTTTCTCGAAAATTTAATAAAGAATGTTAATTTCAAAACAAATTACATGAAAATCATAACTAATAAATATTTAATTAAATTCTAGCGTACTCTATATCACGCGATAGAAAAAATAATAAAAATTTTTATGATTTTAACGAAGTAATGAGCTTTAAAAACAGGATTACAATAACTATTTTTGTTTGACATCGAAATCGACATTTCTTCAATATTTGATGCTATTTTTTTTATTTTGAAAAAAGAATTTCATTTCAATTTTATATCTAGCTACAGGTACAAAACAATTTTTGTTGCAATAAAGTGATTGAAATACTGAATTCACATAATTTTTTTCAAATGTTTTTCATTACTATGTTATAAACCGAATGTTACAGATACAGAGAGACAAATTTCACTCTTGGATATCATTTTAATTTAAAATTCAATGAAATTTATTCTGGTCATGCATTTTCATAAAATCAGGTCTGACAAAGAAAAACAACTTATATAAACGAATAATAATGTATTTCATTCAAATAGAATATTTATTAGAACAATTTAAAGAGAAATTATTCAAATTATGAAAATAAATTAGCATTCTTGCTTTTTCCACACACTGAAGAAGATAAAAATTACAAAACACAGAAACACTTTCTCCTTACTATATATTCTCACATTAAAAATGATTTATTTTCTAAATCATATACATATATATATATATATACTTTAGAAAAATATCTTACTAACTTTTTTGAATAAATTCTTATCAAAATAGAATACAAACTTTGAAACCTTCACATTTATATTATTCAGAGTAGAGAATTTGAACAAATTATGATAAAAATATTAATTCAGAGAATTAATATTTTCTTTACTATCCAATAATGAAAAATGTTTTTTTCATTATTCAAAAAACAATTAATTCAAAGAATTAATTGTTTTTTCCCGAGTCGTGTATTAAATTTTAGTTTTTTAATTTATAATTTAGTTGTCAATTTGAAATATATCAAAAACCAAAAGCTACAGGGAAAGAAACAGGCTAATACTAGATATAGAGCTTTAAGGAACAACTTTGTCTACTAAAAATCGAAGCCATGGAAAATCAATACTGTCTTTTTCCTTATTGCTGCCTTGGAAAATTGCTTTACAGGTCAGAATAGTCTAACATGTTAAGATTACGTTTATTCCTATAAAAAAGATTGTCAGTATTAATTGTCAATCTGACACGAAAAGTTATTTGATCCTAGGATTAATGATGAATGTCTACTTCTGTCATCTTTACTACTTTATTTTTTCTCTTTCTGGGTAAAATACCTTAATATCTTTTAGATGGATGAGATTTAATTAGAACAAATGCGCTTCTAATTTTTTTTCCTTTACGTAACATAACTTAAAGGTAATAACTGCAGCATGTAGAGTTTCTATTTAGTAGAATTGTAAAACTGCTTACCTTCAGAATGTAAAAAATCATTGTACATGAAAGCATGCTAATATTTATTTGCTACAAAGTAAAAATATTTAGCGCATTTATCTCTAGTTTTAAAAATCATAAATTTAATTCTAAAATTTATGCTTTATATCCTCTTAAGGCTTAAATTTGGACTATCCTTAATTTAAGTAGATTACCCTCATTATCACTCTGTAAATAGTTTTGAACAAAAATATGTAATTACAAAAAAAATGTTAAAATTGCTTTTTTACAACTTCGAATTAGGAAGAATACAAATGTACCAATGATATGAACAACTTGCTAAATATTTTTTCACATCTAAAGAAAATTTATTAATTAAAAACAATAAATAAATATTGAAATTAAACAATTAAATCAATTTAAACATTTAATTAATTGTGTGTGTATTATAACATTGTAAAGACATATTAATATTTTAAGTAATAAATACATAACTTTTGAAAATTTACATTTTTTTATTCACACAAATTGTTTTCCCATTTTAAAAGTAAATAAGTTATTTATCATGAAACTTTTAATCTAAAAATACCATTTTTTCATAAAGGAAAAATTATAATTTATTCGAAAAATGTCACATTGCATGGTTTGTTTGAAAATATTACAAATGAAAACTTTTCGGACAAAAATTGTTTGTACTTTAATTCCTGAGCTTTTCCTTAGAATCAATGCAGATTGAATATATTAAAAGTTTGATTATGGATTTTGATAACTATTAGAAAACTTTTAAATATGTTTAAGGCTTAAAAGTTAACGAAACTGAAATATTGGCAAAATATTAAAGCAGATATATATGTTTGTATGTGTGTTTCCCTAAAAAACTGCTATTTGTACATAACGTTCTTCATTTTTTTTATTTTGCAATCGAAATTCTTTAGGAAAATAACTGCAGTGTAAATATTTGCTTGTCGCTAATCCATATTAAAATTTTCTTTGTTATACTGACATGGGAATTCTCTCACTCAATCAGTTTTCTTAAAAATCTTGAAGTAATGTGGCTTCCATTTTAAAAGATAGGCATTTTACAAATTACATACTTCCTTTAAACTGTGGAATATTCGATACTTTTGTCATTGATTATTATATATGTATTGTAGTTTATGATTTCTTCCTTTTATTTTCTTGGCAATTAATATAAGCAACTAACAAGTAACATAAATTTTTCTTGTAGCGTGCAAACATTTGTTTTATATTATAAGATCCTCTTGCTTTATAAAATTACTAACCTATTTCTCTTAAAAAATTTTATCTCATGATGGGTCTGAGAGAAAGAAAAAGAAAATTTTCAAAAAAGAAATTATAGAAGAGGAACTTTGGAATTTGAATTACGAAGTGTATCTATGCAATTTCCTTTGTAAAGTTATGTAAAATTCATGAGGAAAATAAGTAATAACAACTCAACTTTTCTTTCGCTTTCAATGTTTTAAAATTACAGTATACTCAAAATTCAAGTTTACTAAAAAAGGAAAAACTAGCTTCATAATTTTAACTGCCAGTTTATATTAAATTTAAAAAAAACTAAAATATAGTAAATTTGACTGATAATATTTGATGACACATTTTTGTTTTCTCCTTTAATGTAATTTTGTAATACTGTAAATGCAGCAAATAAATTTGACTAAATAGAAAGCGAATTTTTAAAAATGCTATATATTTAAAGCATCTAAGATAAGTAAATACATTAAAGTAAATCTAATTTTAATAAAAGTGCTCATTTTGAGAAAGGTATATTAATTATTTTACTTACTTGGATTACAGAGCTATTTACTAATCTTTTATGTTCAACTTCAATATTTTTCAATCTGATATGTATAGAACATTTCAATTATTTTTGTAACTTAACCAATAATACCAAAACTTAAAGCCCACTCCATGCCCGTACTCATTCGCTTAGAGACTGCTTGTGAAAAAGAGAACCCTCCATTCAAAATGTACTTCTTGAATATTTATTTCTTACATGCAGCGATTTGCCCCTAATATATGTCTTCTATTTTTACGTCTTGCACAGCTGCAATTAACCACAGGAGGGCTATTCGGCTTCGTTACCTTTAAATCGTAAATATTTCATCCTTACTCTCAAACCCAGTTAGTGAAGAATTCCTGCTTTTCTTTTTCTCTACAGGCTGTATTGAATTACATATATTTGGATTGGAATCTTAGAAAGATCACAAGCTTATAAAATATCTAAGACTTATAACCCCTTCAATAATGTTATATAATTATGACCAAACAAATAAATTTGTTGAAAATTTTAATTTGAAATTATTATCAAATTCAAAATAAGAGAGTAATTAATATATTCAGGATGTCTATTAAAGATTTAAGCAAAGGAAAATTATTTAAAAAGCATTAGTTAATTTTAGTTTTCTTAAATTAGTTTATGAAATTTATTATGTTACCCCAAGATGCAAAATGTCTAGAAAATAGCACAAAATATACTTTTAAATTTATCTTAAATTACACAAAAAGATTGCATTTAATATGTTCAAGATGTCAATTTTATGTTTAAACAGGAATTGCTTGAAAAGTATTTGTTACTTTCGGTTCATTTGAGCTCTCTAGCTCTTTTGTCTCTCTTTCCTGTCAAACAGCGTTCTTATACATTCTATACTCTTGATGTAGATATGGCGATGCATGACATCCAATAATTTTAAGTATTAGTTAAAAATTTATAATAAGTTACCTAATTAATCATCTACAAAAGTTATATAAATATACTACTGCCATTACAGAGCATTCCAGAGCCAAGTATCGATATAGTTTTAATGAAATGGGTAATGGCATTTTGTAGCAAATTTTTTTAAACTAAATAGTTTGCATAATTTTTCTTTTAAAAATGTAAACAATAATAGTATATATATATATATATAATAATAATAACATCAATAAAATGTACATAATCAGAATGCAAATTAGTGATGCTCCCATTTACTATTAAACATTTAAAAATAGTTTTAAATTTTATATCAGCATCACTATACACATATAAAAAATATCATAAATTATTTAAGATAAATGCGGTAGTATCTCTACATTTATGAGTTTTTTTTTAAATATTCTCCTATTATAGCTAAAAATGAATGTCTTCTCATTAATTGATGTGAGAAACATTTACTTCATGTAAAACATTGCAGAAAAAGATATTTGTGACATAAATGTTTATAAATATATGCATAAAATATTTATTTGATTTATAATTTTATATTAGGTTTGTTTTGTATATTTCTACAAACTAATTATCTTCATATTCTACTAGTTTATTTATAGAGGCAACTTAGTTTACCTTGGAAACCCTTAGAAAGTTCATAAAACCCCTTTTTCTACTCTCTTCTGAATAACCATATGCAATTTCATCATCACCAAATAATTAGAATTCTGTTTTCAACCTAATGCTTCCCTTTCATTAATCTAATGAAACTTATAAAACTTCAATATAACTACCAATTCTTTACACCTACAGTCATGAAAGCAGTATTTGCGATCTCTGGTAATGGTATATTTCTTTACTTCACAGAAAATATTTTCTTTGAAGTAATTCAAATGACACGAATAAGAAAAAAATTGCAAACTATTTTCATTGAAATGATGCAAATTATGTTTCTTGTTTTGCTTAGTCATGGATGATTCGTATTCTCGCGTGAGAAAGGTAAATGACTCCTACCTCTTGTTCCTATATTGTCACTCTAGAACGACAACGTAATAAAAAAAACTGTACTTTATCTGCAGGGGATTACATTAAAGAATCGTACTGAAGAAACAGAAAAAAGACAATCTTTTTATGGGGATTAATTGATGAAATCTGCATTATATACTTAAAACTACGATGATTCTATGAGTTATATTTTTAAAGACTATTTCCCTTTACAACGTTTTTTTATTTGTATTTTTGACACAAAACATTTTTTAAATCATTTACATAGTAAATTACTATTTTTCTATTAATAACTTAAATTGAATTTAAAATTTTAATTTTTTTTAACCATTTTTTTGCATATTAGTTTAATGAAATAATTATAATATTTATTGAATTTTTCTGTATTTTTCTGATATTGTTGCTTCAGTACATAATATTTTGAATTAATACAGTTCTATACTACACACATTTCATTTAAAAATGATTCGTTTGTGAATTCATGAGTCTTTATTAATAAAACAGTTTCTTTGAAATATTTATTTATTAAGTTATCTTGATTTATTGCTTATTTTTAGTGACACATTTAAGAATCAAACTATTACAAATATCATACTGTTTTTCATATTTATAAATAAGATATCTATATAAAAATAGCATATATAAAAAATTTTTTTCCAGAAAATTAAAAGAATTTTAAAATGCTATATTGTATATCACAAATGAAAAGGTAGTTTAAATTGGTTTACTTATTTCATTTATTTAGGAGTTTTAAGAAAAGTATCCCTTTTATATTAATCCCAAGACCAATGAAATAAAACTGACAAAAACTATAATTTCTATAAGTAATTGTATACAGATTGGCACATTAAAAGAAAAATTAAATTTGAATTATGATTTTCCACATCTGTATTAAATATTACTTTTCTCTTAAAACCATGAATTGAGTTTATTATAAATATTTATAAGCAGAAAAATATCAAATCTTAAGCTATTTGTTTCATGCAATTTGTTTACATCTTATAATCAAATTTAATAAAATTAATTTTAATATTGTTTTGGTAAAATTCTAAAAGTGATATAAAATGAAGCATAAACCATGTTTAAAGTAAAACTTAATTTATATTTAATGTGATATTGCTTTTTTTAAGTTCGTGTTTTTTTAATTCATTTATATAATTTTCATTTATACAATGTTTTTCTAATTTTAGTTAGTGTTTAAAGTTATATCTATACATAAATTTAGGTGTTTGCATTTGAAAAATTCATTAGTTAATAGACATATATAAATATTTGATGAATATTATAAATAAAAAAATTACTTATATTATTTATATTTTTGATTTTATTAGCTTCTTTCAAATGATTTCTTTAGAAAAAATATATTGTGTAATAATATATAAATATTTCTCCTATATTTACGGAAAATTTACTCACCTATCAAACAGTAAATTAATGACTATGAAAGCAAATGATATATTTTTTATTTTATTTTTAAAGCCATTTAATATGTATTTATATTTTTGCTTTTCATTCACTTATTTTAAAAACATCTTCACAGATCTTTATTAAGTTCTTTCAAAAGTAGTTACGGATTTACTTAAATATTATATAACTTAATACGTAAGAAAGCAGTTTAGGGATAAAACTATTCATAGAGAGCGTGTTCTTATGAATGCATACTCATCAGATGTTTTTATTCAATTCCTTTAGAAATCTTTCAATTAGTTTTCTAAAAAGTATTCCATTTAAGAAGCTAAAAGGAATCAAATTATCTTAGCTGAAATTTATTGGATTGTAATTAAAATAAAAATGATCATCTTTTGGAAATAATAGTTGTTTTTATTTTTAAATTTTTAATATTATAAATAAATATTTTCATAAACGCTTTGTAATTATTAATAAATAATTAAAATTTATATAACTATCATTTTTTATAAAAATACAATATTTATAGAATGTAATCATATTATTAATCATTCTTTGAATTTATTGATCTTCATTTTCTCAATTGCAAAAACACCAGTCAATATCCAGGAATTCAAGTCAATATAGTATTTATTTTTTGACATAGATAAATATTATCAGTGTTTGCATACCTTCCCTCATAGTTAAAATTAGCTTATGTAATAAAACTTCATTATGCAAATATTTGCATGCATTCATTAAAAGTATACAGTTGTATCTTTGTAGTACATTTTTTAATTAAATAAAAAATGTACTACAAAGGTACAACTGTATGTATATAAAATAAAAATAAATGTGTGTTTGACAAAATTTTAAAACAAAACTTTTATAAGTAATAATAAGTTTTTTAAAATTTTGTGACATTTAATTTTATCTTCAGATGACAATATTTTTTTTTTTTTTTTTTGAATTGGTAACAAATTTTGGGAATCATTAACTCATATAAAAAGGGATAAAAAAAAGGAAAGTTAATTTAAGTTATTTGATGTTATACTAGAATGTTGTTTAAATTAATTGATATCATAATGGATGTTACTTTAGGTTATTTGATACATACTGGAATGTTATTTTCAGTTATTTGAGGATTCTTATAATTGTAAGACAATGATTGTGTATACTTTATTAGCATTTATTCTTATTTTTTGAAATAAATAACATCGATAAGATCATTTTTTTCTTGAAAATCCTAATCTCAATAAAATAAGGTAATATTATTGAAGCATGTTTAATACAGTAAAATAGAGGACAAAGATACTCCTATTTCACACCTCATAGTATACTTATTACTGTTTATTTAAAAGTTTTATGAATGCAAATTTGAATTACGGTTGAATATGTGTTGACAAAATATTACTTCCCTAAAATCTTGACTCAAGTTCAATATATTTATAGGTAACGACAAAATCGAGCTCATCTAGTGGATAATTTGAGGTCACATCGTTTCTTATTTTTCATATTTCTTATAAAGGAATTTAAAGAACTCAATATTAATATAGCTTGAATTACCTGAAGCATCTAACAAAAACAACTTAAAGTACATTTTTTATGAAATTCTTCAGACATAATGAATGATTTTTTTCTAATTATTTTTAGGTAAAATTCGGATTTCATATATTTATTATAGAAAAGTTATTGAGCTGTATAACGTATAACAATTATTGATGAAATAGAATTTAATATTGATTCGAATAACATCAATTAATTGAGACAGATTACATAAATCACAGTTATTGATCCGAATAATATATTAAATTTTTGAAAAGAAAATATTGCAGACATTGATTACGATTGGGTATTAGTTTATTGATCCGAAAAAAATGTCTCTTTTAAATTTCTTCACCAGTAAGTTACCAATAAGTTTCAATTTAAGATTTCACGTAAAAAAAGACTTATGTATGATGGGTGTGGATACTGAATTTATTTGTGCTCCTAAAATATTAAGTAAAATAGTATATCTAATATCTTATTAAGTGCCACCCAACCTGTGTAGGGGTTAGCGTAACTGACTAAGGATGGGGAGGACCTGGGTTCGAATCCCGGCTTAGGCATGGATGTACTTTCTCTCTCTCTGTTTCTTGTCCTTTCCTCAGATGATGGATAAATGTGGCCCGCCCTATAAACGGGTTTGTGGGGGTGTGGCTTGGGTGATGCTACTCGTACCTCCGTGACTTGGTTCACAGGTGCCCACCGGGTAACGATAAAATAAGTAGCAGTTTCCAGCCTTGTTGCGGCAAATGGGCTATCGTACTTACTTGCTCAAGGGTGCCCACCATTAAAAATATCTTATTTATTGATTAATTTTAAATTATTAGATATTCAAATTCTTCTTTGTTGATTATTTTTCATTATTAGATATTTATAGCTTATAAATGCCTCAAAATTAAATGCATTTTTCTTTAATTCTTTTCAAATAAAACTTTTTTCTAAAATTATGGTTCATGATATTAAAGGAAATTAGGAATTTTTGTCAAGTGGACATGCATATTAGTTCTTTCAAAGATTTTAGTTTAAAATGTGTTTTTGATTTTTTGAAATATTAATATTTTTCATAACTTTCAAACATTCAATAATATTCCATAACAGGTTATTCCTATCACTAAATCAAACTCAAATTTAAATACATTACACATACTTGATGAACTCTGATATGTTTAAAAAATTATAAAATATTTGTCACAAAGGCGTTGTTAGTCTCACTTTCTTAAAAATAAATGACAACCATTGTTCATAGCAGGCGATGGCTTCAGCTCCGAAAATGTTCAAGAGTTGTCCAAATTGCTTTACTCAAGCAAGCAGAAGTAAGACAAGCACATTATTATTGCATACATTTTAATAATTGAGTTTGAATTTTAGGAAAAAGTTTGTATTTCAGAATGTCTATAAATCTATATTTTTGGGAATTTAATTTGTGATCTCAAAACACTAAGAGGAGTATTAAATACGGTATGAAAACATTTTAGAACATATCTGGAGACAATTCTGTGCAATTTCACATTAATTTCAAACAATAAAAGGATATCTAGACCGATAGTTTCATTGCTAAAGTTGTATATCCCGTTAAAGGAAATATATTAGGTGAAGAATATTTGAGGTACATCGGCTCCTTTTGAAAATGATGGCTCTGATTTGTTCAGTATTGAAAGAAACAATCACCTATTGTCACTAAGGGTTGATATTTTACTCTATGATTAGTTATAATAGTTATAATAGTTTATTAAGTCATTTTATAAAATTAAAAGGAGTTCTTATTGCCCATTTTAACTAATTGGGCTTAACCAATCAAATATGTTCTTACAAATTTGCTTAATCAGTCGATAATACAAATGGTTAGAGATTAGTTGACTGGGTGGTTTTTAAATCAACGACGATTTCTCAATTACAAATATTTGCAGTTTAATTTTGATTCTGAACTTCTATAAACATTCAAGACCGTAGTGGGAATTGAATTAACGAACTTTTGAGCTGATAGCAATATAGCTAACTATTCAGATTGTAGCTCGTGATCAGTGATTGGTGATCGGATTGTTTGACCCACAATGATCAAAATTTGCTTATAGGTGCTAATATGACCACGACCAACTGCTTAAAGAATATTCTCAATCTCTACATACATCTGAACTCTAGCTAGGCTTCCAAGTCACGAACTGTTAAACCAAAAGACAAAGCGTTGACTATATATATATACAAAAATCATGCAAAAATATTTATTGTTGTAAAAGGAAAAACTGGATTGATAAATTTTAAGTGATTTTAAATTAATGCATACAGAATAATAGAGTTTTATTTGAATGGGAAACAAACAAAAAGTATGCAGTCATATCAATTCATCATTCAGCACTGAAACAACTACAAGACTTCAAAACTATTTTCTAATATTTTAAATTATTTGACGATGGATAAGTTTGATATCCTAGAGCCAACTTTTTGATGTCCTCCGTTGGAGCATATAAGCTCAAAAATAATTTTTGAAAATGATTTTTTTGTGAAATATTTCATGTTTATCTCTTATTTAAAGATTAATAAAACTCACCACCTCAAAAACTATTTGGGAATTAATTTTCATATTAGCGTAATGGAAACAGTTTGATTTTATTTTTAACTCTTTATGGTCAGCCATTCTCTGAATTCTTTCGGAGTTAAATTTCAAAAAGTGTGTATTAGATTGCTTTTGTGTAAACATGTTATTTAAGTATCAAGCCTATTCTATTTTGTCTAACAAATATAACAGTTATCTCTTTAATGTATTAATATTTTTTAAACAACTAAGAAATTTTAATAAACGTCTTCTTTAGAAAAATTTGTGTGCTTTATAATATTGCCTACGCAAAGTGTTTCGTATTACTTATGGGGAATAGGAGTACGATCAATTTTAAAAAGTCTTGCACAACAGTGTTTCATATAACATTTTTAATGTTAAGTTAAAACTTTGTATTCCATTAATAGAATACTTTGATAATTATAATTTTAAATTTGATTCTTATACTATTGCTCAGGATTTACATTTAATATATTACCGATGTAGATTTATTGAGTTATATTATATGTATAAATTACTGACATCGTATGTAAGAGATAAATTTCTAGAATACACAAAAATCTAATTAAAATGAAATTCTATGTTGCTAAAATCTCATTCAAACTGTTGAATCATAAGAAAATGTTTTAATAATTTATTTAATTCTAAAATGTTTTTAGTGGATCTTATTTAAAATGAAGCGCTCATCACAATAAAAAATTTCTCTCTTAACTGTGAATTAAAAATTACAATATTGTAGGAGTTATAAATTACATAGTTCTTATTTATTGTAAAAAAATTTTGCAGATGGAGGTGTATGTTATTTTTATATATTCTTTCTTTTGTGATAACAAATGCCAAGCTAGCAACAGAATAGTGAAAACATGTCTCTTCAGTTCATTTTATTTCATTCGTCTGACTCTTACTTAGAACATGCATTTCTTTCTCGTTTTGCTAAGAACTATCTATAAAAATTTTATGTCTTATAGAGAACATTTTGACTTAGAAAATGTAAATTAATTGTTCTTTTAAACACCTACTGTTCTTTTTATTAGTGCTAAATCAATCGCTGAACAGCAATTTTGTCTGCAGTTCTATAATTCATTACTCTCTTTTCGGGCATCTATTTTACTTTTAATTCTTAATCACCTTGTATAAGGTTTAGCCAAAAATTAACTATAGCGTGGTTATTTTGTAGCATTTTTCACGAGGGCTTATTATACCAAGACCTATGTGTGAAATTAATTCCATTTTTGTTTCTCATTTCAAATTATTTTACGCAAATTAATATTAACATGTAGTAAAAAGCTTATTAAAATGCAATTAGTAAGCTTTTTTCTATTTTTGTTTTTTACATATATTTAAAAATTCAAGTACTTAAGCTTTTTTTAAAGTTTAGCTCTTTTTTAAAAGAGTAAAGTGATACAGGGATATTTTACACCCTTATAATCTTTATTATTTTCTAGTAGCATAAGAGTGAGAGTTAGTTTTAAAAAATGCATTATTTTCAACAATGTAAACAAATAAAAAAATATTAAAATAAGAAATTGGAATTTGAAGGAGTAGACAACGACTAAATCTTTGGGATTATTATTAAAGAATTAATTCACTATAATGATCATAATTTATCTGTCATTTGTTGAGAAAAACTAATTAAATTCATAAAATTGAAGCATTCGTTATTTGGAATAAGCTTATGAATTAGAAATCACGTCTAAGACGGGAAACAAATAAGAGAATAATATGTTCTGCTAAAAAGGAAAAATTAATCAATTTTTCATGACTACGTGTAACTCCACAAAAGAATTCGTTACAACCTTGATTTGAATTTATATTTTAGTTCGCAAATAGCAATGCAACTTGAAGAAAATCTATTAAGTCACATCAGGATTTTAAGAATTCATTAGTGTTAGAAATATGTGTGGTAAGTAAATTCTAAATAAATTAATTACACTATGAAAATTTCATTTAAAACAATATCAGTATATAACATAACCAGGATTAGAATTTGTAAGAAGCCCATAACTCACGTCATGTGGAATCCTAAATTTTTGGCATCTCGATTTACACAGAATTCAACATGAAAAAATTTATTAAATTGATATAAATTTTAATGCTAATTTGCAAACTCAAAGCTCTAAATTTATAAAATAAATAATTTTCATAATTTCACATTAGGTATATTTGTATATTTCAATGCGAGATGAGTTTTTAATCACTCTAATCATTTATAATAGCCCAAAGATTCATCTTCATGATTATTAGGCCTATACGTTTGGTATCTTTAAGCAAATTCTAAAAATACACCATGTATTGTGCAAGAAACATAACAATTTATGCAATACATGAACAATAACTTATAAGCATTTATAGAAACTCAGATTCTTGTGAGGCTCCCTTCATAACCTCAATGGATACATGCAAGATATTGTGCGTACATGAAAGCTCTGGAATAAATTATAATTCCTGTGTGAAATTGAGACCAACTACACAATAAACTAATTTGAGTTCATATTTGTCGAATTATGATTAAGTTTTCCTTTGTAGTCTACCTGTTTATCTCGGAAATTTTTGTACAGGAGGAAATAAACGATTTAGTTATACTTTACAGTTCTTCAAGTTTCTAACACATGGAACTGTGTTAATTATGTGAGCTGTGTAATAAAAATAATTAATTCTTAAATTTTAACTGATTGCCAAATATTAATTGTAAATAAATCTGGGAATTGTGTTATATATATATATTAATTTTTGAGTTATAACTTAAATATCGTCTTTTAAAATTGATTTACACTATTTGGTAATCCTTGTAGATAAATGAGTTTTGATAGAAACTCTCATCATTATGTTGTATATTAATAAAAATATCTACTTTTTAATATCCTCTATTTAATACAGACAAATTCTCTTTTAATATGAGTTTAATCATAAAAAAATGCATAAATTAAGTTATTTGCTTATTTAAAAATTAAAAATAAATAATGATCACGAGATCACAAAAGAAAAATTTCATTATATGTTCCAAATTGTTAATGTTAAACTACATTAATCAGAGAAATATTTTATATAAAATGAATGAATTGCTTCTCACTCCAGTGGTATTGAAAATAAATAACATGTAATAATAAAATATAATTCTTATACGAAATTTGTATTATGAATCATTTTTAATATAAAAAAAATCTATTAATTATGATGCAAAAATCAATATTTTTTCAGACGATATTCATTGTTTAATAAGAATAATCTTCCTTTTTTCTGTTCCTTTCCAACTTTTTAGGGACTTAAGATCATATTTCCTTACAATGGTGTCAGAAGCAGAATAAAGTGATCAGAACAATCACAGAAACTTTCTCTGTTAAGGGTAATTTTCTTACGGATTATTTACACATATTTATTTTCCGATAGCTGAAACTCCTACTTAATTGCCAAAATATTTAATTATCTTCTAATTGTGTTTCCTTAATTCTAATTTTACTTCTTCTCTTCGATTTTTATTGACATTCTTATGAAAACATTAAATATATATATTTTAAGTTTCATTCAATTTTTTATTGTACATAAAAGTTAAATACTTTAAATAAGGAAATTAGAAACAAAGTCTTGAGTAATGATACGTTTTTATTTCATTCAACTAATTATATCAAAAATATACATAAATAACTAAAACATTTTTTTTTAAATTTGCAATCATGTAATATTTAATTTAATCAAAATTTGATTAACCGAAACTCATTCAAATGTTCTTTAAAATTTCATATCGTTTAACTAATACCTTATTATTAATTGTTCAACACTTAGAATTAATAAAATCAAACTATGATACACATTTTCTTTTATATTTTGGAAAATATTGGAAAAAAATATAAATAACATTTGTTTTATAAATTGCTTTCATGCGAAATTTGATTACTTCGAAATATTGCCAATACGAAATTATTCAATCTTTCCCAGGGCTTTTAAAATAATGAAGTTCTGCATTTATACCTGTCTGCCTAAAAATGCAAAAATAATTAAGAACTAAAATAAATAAAACTGAAATACACTTGGTGATTATACATGTAACGTAGATTGCAAAATATTAAAGTAAATACCAATTTCACATTTAAAATAAAGTGTTTCAGAAAATATTTGCAATAAATTGTGATATATATACAGCTGTGACAGGAGAAACCAAAAACTGTTTCGTAAAACATATTAAGAAATAAACAAAAGACACATGCGAAATATATTTCGGGAATTTAGATGTTTTATTTAATACTCAAGGGAGTTTCCTTCATTTCATTATTTTGTTAGCAATTGTTATTTATTGTTTTACATACCAGATTTTCATGCTTACATTTTACGATCCTGATAATTTACTTCAGTTTTCTAATTTATTTTAAGTAGAAATATTTATTCTGCTTTTATATATTTTTGTACAGATATGTACAAATGTGGTTTTCTTAAAAATATTCAATTATTAAAATATTTTCTTAAAATTATTCTTAAAAATAATTAATCTCATGTAATATTGTGAATAATATAATATAAGATTAATGTTTTTTGGTAATTTAGTGAATAAATGTATTCATATCAGTGAAGAAAACTGGAAATATAAATTTGTCACAAATAAAAAATTTGGGTTTTTTATTTTTATTATTTCTTAAATATATATTACATAAGATGGTTATTGGAAAGATTTGTTTTTAGAAAACTTAAATAAGAAAATTATATTTTGTAATTTGCTGTTAATAAATTACAATTATTTTGAATACCCTATGACAAATTCTTGGAATAAAATAATCGCATTTATTAAAAAGGAATAAATACTGAAATCAGTTTAGTTTCATATATATATATATATATATATTTAAAATGTTTCTTAATTTTGAAGATTTATTTTGTTCTAACTTATTTTTGTCACAATATTTGCTTTTATAATTTTATAAGATTTTAATTAAACTAATGACAAGTAATCTAGAAAAAATTTCCAGGGTAGTTTTAATTTATTAAATAGCAAATCCCCTTACAAAATCCGATATTATAAATTATCTCAAAAAAAACTGAAGTGCTTAATAATTTTATGAGTTTATCAATTATTTATTTTAAATATTTATTTAATTAAGTTATATATTTCAACTCATTTATTTAACTATTTTTAGTTTGCGGGTTCACTGTACTTACCGTAGAAAAGCACTCCTCTTGTGTCCTGAAAGTAACAAATTTGATACATGACTCGGCAAAAAATTTCTTTGTTGATATGAGTTATGTATGTAAAATATTTTTAATATTTGATATTTTCCCTATTTAAGTTCGGGGAAATCTGACCAAGCATTCAGATGTAAATTTTATCATTTCATGGTTCACAATTAAAAAGTATTTATTTAGTGATGTTTGTAAACAAAAATATAGTCAGTTGGAAATCCCAAACCAAACCAAAACCTGCAAACATATGTTTAGGTTTCATTTAAATTAGTGTGTATATTGGAATTTTGTTTTCTTATGTTGAAAATTTGTGTGTGTGGGTAAAAAATAAGATGTAACTTGAAGAGCAATAAAAATCAAAGACAATAGTAGCAAGAAGAAACTATACAATTCAATAAAAATAAGACAAAAGCAAGAGAAAACTATATAATACAAATAGGGAAAAGGCGTAGGGGTGACGTCTTCATCAAGAGGGAGATGGTCAACTATACAAATAGAACACTCTTGTCTGCCAACCACTGATTGTCAGAAAAGAGTGTTCTATTTGCATAGTTGTTTCTATTGCTTTCATTGATTCCATTTACTTTCTGTAATCTATACATTTCGCTTTATATTGTATATATATATCCTGCTTCAATAATCAGAAGTAGACAAAATCCCTTTTTCTAATTAGAGAAGGGGAGATGACACAACCGGTTTTGATGCATGACAATGCAATCAATCTGCAGTGATGTCTATTTTAAAAACTTATTACACACAACGTTTAGTATTATGCTATAAAAGTTTTGCTGCTCAACTTAATTCAGAAATCAGGACACAAAGCTCAAAATATCATTCAATTCTTTAGGTTAATTGATGACATTTTATTCCTATCAAACATTGTGAATAGAAAGTTCACTTTCTTTAAAAGAATATTTTAATTAATAAGAAATATTTTGATATTCATTTATAATTACACCTCAGAACTATCAATAGAATGTTTGACAAAAATAATCAAAACAAAAAAGCTAAACTATCTTTCAAAATAACTGAAATATTTCTGTCTAGATGTTGTGAGTTTATTTTGAAGGATTGATATGCTTGGAAACTCTTTTCAACTGATTATAAATTTCTTTTATTTCAAAGTTACCGTCTATTGAGATTTTTTTTTTGTTAAGAAATTTCCTTTATTATATATTCTTTTATTTGACAGTTGAAATAAAATTATTAATAAAAAGATAATTCATCGTAATAATAAAATGACAGTTTAAAATAAAATAGTTTAAGACAAGAATTCACTTCTCAGTCTGAAAATCTGTGAAACATTACAGCAGTATTTCATTTATTTGAAATTAGTTCGTTCTTTTTTAAACAATCTATCTTGAAAATATAAATTTATTTAAGATTAGTATGCGTTTCATTTTTGAAGATTTCTTCAAGCAAATTAAAGTCAGAACAATGTTAAACATTTTGTATGTTGTATATTAAACTCTGATTATTATTTACTACAAATAATTGAAATAAATATATCTTACTATGCAAATTAATTTCACGTATTACTGCTCTTACAAATATTTATATAAATTAATATATTGGATTTTCCCAAACATATAGATAATTATATTTAGAGAGAATCTATTATATTGAAATTATGCTAGTATAAAAATTGTTCCAGTACCTAAAAATAGAATGTCAAAGAAATAATTTTGGAAATTTAGTTATTTTTATGGAAATAAAATCAGTTTTTCTTAGGAGGACAAAGCTGTCAAATATTTTAATAATCTTTAAGATAAACTTATTTGAATAAATTTCTTAAACGCTAAAGATTAAGGAAATTTTTTTGGGCATGTCATGTTAATGGCAGTGAATTATTATGAAAGGGATTATTTTTAGATTTACCTAAAAATACACCATGAACAGGGAAAATTGCATATGAAAAAATAATAATGCCCTTTGTTTAGAACAACAAACAAAGTTCATATATTTTTCTAATTAAGCATTTAATAAATATTTAAATCTGTCCTTTTAATATATATTCAAATTAAATTTCCGTGGTGAATTTTGATTGAATCGTTTACTACTAATATGGTGAATTTAAAAGAAAAAATTTAATTTATGTTTTCTAAATATTAATTATTTACTTTTTTGTTTAGGGGAAATACTTAAGAGAAATGTTAAAAAATGTAGATTTCAGGTGAGACATTTACACATTATTGGTTTTTATTTTAAATATCTACTTGTTAGCTTATACATCTACAGGGAAAATGTATAAATTTAAGTTTATAAAAACAAAATATTCTCTTTGAATAAAATTCAATTTACATTGCAAATATAAATAATTTTAATATTAAACTTTTAAAATACTGTTTATTTTTTTAATATGTGAATCTAAATTTGAAATATGTTAAATTTCTACAATAACATGTAATCTAATATTTTGTTTGAAAGTAAATTTTGATACAAATTTACTTAATCGTAAATTTAATCATAACCATAAAGAAATAATGTTTGTAATTTTTGAGTTCAAATTTTCTTCAGAATCACAAAATATGTAAACATTTTTTATTAATTTCTTACGAGTCATTAAAATTTCATGAATCTTAACAAAATTAAATTTTTACGTAACTCATACTAAAATGTTAATTCAGACACGACATATGCAACGTTCATAAATTATCATTTAGTTATTTTATTCTCAAGGTTGAGAGATATTTCTAACTTAATTCTCACTATCAATAAATTTGGATTCTGCTGTTATATATGCGAGTAAATTATTTAACTTCTCAACTCATATTGGACCATTGTGTATATCTTGACTTTAATAATAAAAATGAATAGCTGACTTTTTCTTGTAATAGTATTTCCATTTTTTTTATAGTATAAGGAAGTCGTTAAAAATATGGCTGAAATTAAAAAAAAAGTTAATGTATTTTGTGTACACAATTTTATTAAGATAATATATATATATATATTGAGAGAGAGCAAATATTTAGAGTACAGTTAAAAGCATATATAAACTTCTTTAAAAATCAGATAAATGCTTTCCTAAATATTTTAAATACTGTATTATTTTTGTGAGTTCTATGCACATTTTTAAAAAATAAATATTGACTATATTTACAATACAAAAAATAGATGTACATTGAAAATATATAAAACTAAAAGGATTTCCAAAATTTATTGATTAATTAAATAGAAAAATAAGAAATTTTCAAGGAAATATTAAAGTAATAACGGAGAAAATAATTACTTGTTTTTGATTAAAAATTAAAAACAATTTAAGAATATATATTAAAAAACTGCATAGCTGTTAACTATAATTTTTAAAGTAACTACTTCAAAAAAAGTAATGGCTGTTCATATTAATTCTCTTTCATATTTGAAGAAACCAGAAATCAATTTAGATTATATAATATCAGTTTTTTAAAGTAATTAAGATAATTTAAAGTGAACATTAATTTCCTAATATATATTTATATATGTGTTATTAATATTTTGAAGGTAAAATGGAAATTAGAATAGGCCATCTACTAAAAATATTTCTAAAAAATAATTGCTGATAAAAGTAAAGATTAGAGTATCATCAAAATAAGAACAATATGGGCAACGGCAGAATGTAACAGTCTTTTACCAGAGATTATTAGACATCAACCTTTACCCTAATACGAAATCGCAATGCCTCGAAATTATGAAGAATTGTTAAATGCATCATTCATCAAATCATATTAGTAAAACCGGAAATAGTAATAAATTACTTAATCAAGTTAAATAATCAAAGCATGCCTGGTGTATTCGAATATGTGTATTTTTGACATAATCGATCTCTCATTTACTGAATACCTTCAGCCAGCCTTCGCAAATAACAGGGTGGCACATTTGCCATCGACTCCCGCTGTGACTGTAGTCATAGCGCATATTGTGCTGTGGTTTCACAATAGAAGCTCTTATGCTCAGTAAGTAGCCTCTTTGGAGCTTCTAAGCGCTCATAATAGAGTGGAATATTTGAAATGGGCAACTCTTCACATTAATTGCTTTGAAAATCAATGGACGCCAGGGATAATAATGAATGACTTCAGAATTGTTTAACAAAAGAATTCCAAGCGTTTTCACATTTAGAGAAATTCAGGCACTCTTTTGTGATATTCTTTGAAATGGACGCTTATTTTGGAGAAGTTTTATTGATTCCTTTACTTAAGTGCTTTTTTATATTTGCTTTAATTTGCTAAGAAAAAATATAGGCATTTTATTTAAAGTTTATGAAAATAATCACCTTTACATTGAATTTATTATAGTATTATAATTATTTACTATTATATAATATAATATTCATGACATGCATTAAGTTGCAATTTTTAAATTGCGTTTTTTACGCGTTGTTTATATTAATAAATCTAGTAATAGAAAGTAATAGAAAGAAAAATCTCTCCCAAATATTTTTATCTATTATAATATAATATATTTTTTATTGATTCTTATATCTATATTTATAGATAAAAAATATAAGATATAATAAATTAAATTTTAAAATCAAGTAGCAATTAAAAATGACACTTATATTGAACTGCAACTAATTAATCTATTTTTGCCAAAACATTTTTGAGAGTTTCAAAAAATAACTAAGAAAACATAAATAATAATTATATTCTTCTTGATAAAATAACTAAGCAAACATGAAGTATCTCTGGTAATATAACTATTTTTAAGAATGCATTGCGTTTATATATTTAAAAATATTAGCATGCGAATGAAAGCTTATAATATTTAGTAATCTTTAGATAAGCACATTATTTTCCATATTTTTCATAAAAATTCGGGGAATGTTATTTTAATACCTTCGTTTATTAAATGTAATGGTACAAAGTAATGATCATATACATTGCAAATGCGTAAGTAATGATTACTTAAACGTATTATAAATATAAAAAGACTTATTAACTGTTAACATTAATGACAGAAGTGTGAATTTTGGAAAAAAATTAATTTACCTTGGATCATTATTTATGCAAGAAGTCCAAAATTTCGGATTCAATCATACAAATCAGATTTTACACTTATCCACAATTATTCAGTTAATTTTATAATTATCCAGTATTAAGAAATCTGGCAATCAATTTGTCACAGAAAATATATCTAAAACTATGGTTTTTCTGTGTGTTTTTTGTGAAAAGAAAATTCTGAAATTAGCAAAAATTTTTTATCTAGTTATTCTTTGATTGGTATCTAATAAATTAAATTTCGTCCGCTGTAATAGAAAATTTGTAATAAGTGGTACCACATGAAAGGCATCTATAAAAATTGCTAAAATATCATGATACATTCAACAATCAGATTCTCCTTACATATCAAGCAATTATAAAACAAATATCCATTATGGAAGAAAAGAAAATGCAAAATATCTTGTTTCATTTTATTATTTGTTGAAACATTTTCTAAGCTGGAATTTATTGGAAACACATATTAGCTTTTACGCATAGAAGCCTCTCATCTATATTTCTTGTCTAGTAGAAGAACAAAATCGTTTCCCAATTTCTCATCATTAAACCGAACTAAAGAAAATTGCCGTCGATTGTCAACAATGGTTATTACCGACATTTTAATACTTTAAAAAGATATTGTGAACCTTCTATTTCAAAATATATTTTTCTTTTACTTTTTACCGATATATTATTTTTATCGCAAAAAAAATCCCTTTAATACAGAAATAAAACTTTTCAAATAAGTACTACGCGAAAGATTTGTTTTCTCAAAAATAAACGGAGCTATCATTAAATGCCGTTATTTCTTTTATCTCATTCTTAACATTTTATAACAAAAATATTAAGAATGATATATTTCTCTTCATTAATATTTTTGTTCTCAAAGTTATAATTTTTATTTTTAAAGATATATAAACGATTAACCTAAAATATATTTCATACTTCACTTCAAAATTTAATTTCAAATTTTGTAATTCAATTAAACTGTTATAATACAATTTTCTAATGCCACGATGCATACCATGTCAGCAATGTGTTCGCTTCCGAAAATGAGAAATGTTTTGCTTCTTTTCAAATTGTTATCTGTCCGTTACCACAAGGGATAGAAAAAATATATTTATTATCCTATCCACCTTTATTTTGCATTCCATCACTGTTATTAAAATAACGATATTCATTGTTTTTTTGGAGAGTTTTGTGAAAAGGTGTTGTTTTTCCCAATAAGCCTTAAGATGGTCTAAACATACCTCCTTATATTGTTTTTTGCTGATCTCTACACATCTCCTTTCATTGCGCAAAACAGCTTCCTGGACAAAGGTAAATAAACTGTCGTTAAATGATTAAATAACTTTCTCACTTGCACTTTTTCTAGATTATTTGATTTCTAATGAGCAGAAAAATAAAAAATGTATACTTTTGCGCTTTTCAGGTAAGGAGAAGCTTTTGTTTATCTGTTTTAGCTTTTGTTTACTTTCAGGATTATATTTATTTAAGAATTTATTTTCATTTTAAGTAAAAAGAAAATATAGACATCCTATTTTTAACAACAATTAGACCAGGGGTGGCCAAACTTCTGGTATCCGGGGTCTACTCCACATTTGAAAAATCGAAGGCGGTCTACCAATGGCAGAGTTAAATTAATATACGTATTTATTTTCGGTAACAAGAAAAAATGGTAAATAATGTCATTTTTCTAAAAAAAAACTTAATATTAATATTTACTAAATAAAAAATTTACTGACGAAAAAAATCAAAGTATTCATATATCAAAAACTGACTATCCTATTCATTTCGTTTACTTAAAATTTGGCACTGTTTATCTGCGACAAGTTTATCATATTGTGGCTGGTACGAGCTTAAAGCAATGCATAAACTTGAAATTAAATGTTCATCTGTTAAATGCGACCAATGTATGTTTTTTGTTCATGGTTGAAAAAGCAGATTCGCAAAGATATCTCGATCCAAAGTATGATTTGAAATACCAAATCAATTTGTAGATATTTGGAAATGTTTCCTCAAAAATTAATTTCCAAAAATCAGTATCGCTAAATACGCTCTGGATTTAAGAAATATATCGCATCTTAATTTAATAATTTCTTCCTCAACAGTGACTGATGTGATATCTATTAAATGTCCTATTTTTTCAGATACTCCATCAATGTTGACATTTTCATTAAATAGAAATATCATAAAATTGAGTATTTCTTTCAACCTAATTAAGTCAGTGAATCTTCTTTCAAATTCTTCAAACAAACAAGTAAGTATTAAGCGAAATCTTCAAAGTCTCGGTTTTGATTATGGTTGCACTCTTCCTCCATGTTTTTGAAGTTTCTCAATTCATGTTTTCTTAATTGAGATTCATACCTTTCTATAGTTTCTTTGAATGTTTAAATCGTGCTCATCATGTCCGTTTAAGGTTTTAAATCGTAAACTTTTAATCATAAATCTTTAAATCGTAAATTTTTTCACAGTTTGTTTTGGTTTTAAAGCGTAGACTGTCGTAAATTTTATTTTAAATAATTCATTGATTCCATGTCATAAGTCATAAATGTCTTCGTGGTCTACCTAAATAGTCTTCGCGGTCTACCAGTCGATTGCGGTCGATGTCTTGGCCACCCCTGAATTAGACACTGAAATTGCACGTATGGCATATAAAGTGTATTTACACAAGATGAAAAATTAAAGGAATCTTAATATTTATTTAACAGTTGATATTTAATATTAATTTTTAACACTTGCATAGCCACCCACCCCGTCTAGTTGTCAGCATGCCTAGCTGCGGATAGGAAGTTCCTGGGTTTGAATCCCGGTTGGATGTACTTTCTTTCTCTCTCTCCTGTCTTTGTCTTTTCCTCGTATGAATCCTTAACCTATAAACTGTTACCTATAGCATGTGTGTACTAAAGAAGTCGGACTCCAAACCAATTTATGGTTTAGTGGAAAAAGTGGAGCAGTTCACCCTCTACTGCCACCCTATCTGGCACTTGCTCATCACACTTTTGTTCAAAGTTTTGCGTTAAGGAGTATAACAAAAATATAATTATATTTTGAATTATTGATATTTACAACTAACAAAATGACTTAACGTAAAAATTAAAGACAATACCTTTTTTAATTGTTAAGTTTGCCTGCGCACTCTTATTCCCTTAGAAATTCTAGTACCTTATTTTGATATATTCCGGAAATACATTTTACTATTAGGCAAAAGATTTCACCGGATTACTGAGAATGTCTCATAAAGGCAATAAATATAAATGATTTTTTATTGATGAAAAATTATTCATTTACAATTTCATAATCCTTAATAAAAATTTATAAATTAAAAATGCGCTTTTTATTATTTAAATATTGTTAATTTTGAAAGACAATTAAAGATCTAAATCAAAATTGAGCAAAAATGATGAAATTTTGTAAGCATTCATAGCAGATGGGAAGTAAAATTGTAACTCTCTTATTAAATTGTTTTTTTAACTAAATTAACATAGACTAGTTTAATCTTTTAAAGTCTTAATAACTGATAATTTACGTAATGAAAGTTCAATGCATTGTTATTATTCCTTCTCCTATAGGCAACGTCAAAATTCGCCAGGAATAAATGTGGTGGGACTGATTAAAAATTTGAAACGTTACTTTTCAAAGAATTTAATTATAGGTTTTGTTGAAAATAAAAGGGTAATTTTTTTCCATAATAAGTGTGTGTGATATTGTTTTTCAATAATTAAAATGTTCATATAAGTAAATATTTTATGAAAACATAATATTAAGTAATATTATTTAATATTATTATTTAGAGAGAAAAATTAATCTTTCAATCTCTTATAATTAATTTTACCAAGTTAAAAAATTACATTCCAATTAGAAATATATATTATTCATATGGAAAACTATGACACACACAAAAAATTAGACTCAACAGATTAGCAAGTTTAAAAGGTCTTCTAGATTTAGGTTGAAATCCTAGAAGATTTATTATTGTATCTATAAATAATTCAATGCTTACTCAAAACTAATTTGCATTGTAGATTATAATGGATTTTTTAATTTCATTTATCAGGACTCTTATAGGTAGATCCTATTATCAAAGATAAAATTTTAATAATGATTTCTTCACATTTCGCAGAAGAAACCTTAACAACATAGGAATATGACAAAATATTTCACTGCAATTAGCGCATAAATCTATTTGTAGGATCATTGTTGAATAATAGAACTTATGTAAAAGAAAATCTAAAGAATCTCTAAGCACATAATCCTGACTGTTATGCTTTTCTTTTTTGTTTAGTAATGGTTATCAATGTGTGAGTGTGAGAGAGAAAGGAGATCCCGAAGAATGTGGTCTGATCAATTTAAATGATGGTTTGATCAATTTGAGTGGTAAAAATACTTTCTTGCTAAAAAATGGCATTTTTTTCGTAGATTCTTAAGTATCTTCAGATATTTAGAAAGTGTCCTCCAATCATCATGCTGAGTAATAATTTTATTTAACAAAAATTATTTAAATATGTACTATTCAAACTCATAAATCTTTAGTTTCAATCAAAAAGAAGTTATTTAAGGATTATTTTTATCAATCAGGATTATTTAAAATCAATATTAGTATTTCCAAAAAAAGTATATCATACAAATTTATGAAAGGAAAGTAATAATGATTAAATGCTCAGAGATATGAGTCTGAGCTCTAGCATTTAACTAAAAATTAGGATTAATTAAAAAATATGAAATCATGGATTCGACCTTTGTATGATTTGAGTTTGATGCTAACTTGGGAATGATTTTCAATAATAAAAAGTAAATAATGGAAGTAAGTATTTTGCAAATAGATGATTGTATAGCATTCTTAAACTTCCATGTGTAAAGCAAATTAAAAAATGTTGCTTAAAATGTTGATTAAGGAAAATAAAAGTATGATTTCTTAATTTTAAAAGATTTTACATTGGTTAGTACAAAAGAGTACAAATAGTCTATAATAAATTCAATAATTTACTTTGTAATGAATAGAAAGTTTAAAAAGCTTTTAAGAACAAAGTAATGAATCCCTTAAATCATTATTGAGTGTATATTCAATTTCTTACAGATAAATAAGAAATAAACTAACTGCAATAATTCTTTTAGATATGAAACTTTTGTGCCATTTATTTAATGATGACATTTAAGAATATTCGGTACAATTCAGAAAAATATTATTTTTAATAATATATTTATTCTCAAAAACTACATGAAGTTTTCGTAGGAACAGAAATAAAAGCTTTGTAATATTATATATTGAGTGAAATTTTAACCTCCTCACGTCACATAATTGGTTATTATTTCGTAAAACTACGTTGACTCTACTTCATTACTTATAACATAAAATACAATTTATTTCTAGGAATGACGTATTTTGAACTTTTAAAAATAAGAGAAAAACTATTACAAAAAGTGTCGATTCTCAAGAACCGGAAATTTAGATATTTTTAAAGGAGCAAAGTTGCGAAACACTTGATACGTCTAGTGTGCAATCATCAACTAATTTATGTGTCGCAAAAGAATATGAGCCTTTTCAGAAATTATATAAACCTCTAGAAAAGCAAGATTTGTGAACTCTGAACTTTATAGCGTTTAAAAGCTTTGCATTGCCATCTTGATTTGATTTTCTGAACTGCATTGTAAAGCGCTTTATATAAACAATAATTGAATATCTTATCAAGTAAATAATTGAAACTTGATATCTTTATCCTTCCTTAAAAGTAATCACTCATGAAATGAGAAGAAGTAGAGTAAATTACGAAACGTGAAAAAAGAAATAATTAAATTAACTTATATATAAATATATAAAACATTCAGGCAGTTTATTTGGAAAAATTATCTACTATTTTTTTATATAATGAGTTATAAGGACTTTAAATTGTTTGCTAAAGTATGATTTTAAATAAACATTTTTTAATTTGAAATAAAACCATGAAAAAACCTAAGAAATGAAAATAATCAATAAATGAAAGTATTTTGAATTCACTATTTGAATCAAGATATTTTTAATGGAGATCAAGATTATCAAAACAATTTTAATCAACATTTTTTGTAATTTGCTTCCGATTTATTTTACATTTATGGAGCAGTTACTCAAAACAGCCACTAGAAAGATTCTTGCCATACATTTTATTAAAATTGCAATTTATGAATTACATTGCTGAAATAATATGATTTGCCTCGTTATATGATCATTTATATAGACCTAATATTTTTTTCTTTTTAAAGTATTTATGTATGAAATCCTATTTTCCATACCTAACTCTTTATGCAAGCAAAATATGAGCTTGTTGAGATTCTTACAACAGAATAATTCCTTCAAACATAACATGGCCTCCCAATTAGATACGTTCCAGCACAATAGGATTTTCAATTGAAATTCCTGCTGCTTATTTGACGACCATTAATAGTGTATTTTTCTAGCTTTCTTCAAAGTGGATAGCTTTCTTATTTTTTTGCCTGTCATGGTATCCATCTTTTGGATTCTAATGAATTATTTTTAGATTAATAAAAGTGTAATTTATTATAACAAATTCAAGAAAAACCAAAAATAAAACCAACGTTTTACTGCTATTAAAAGGAGTCCAAAAGTGCATGAAATATGTTTATTGATTAAATTATACTTTTAAATTAAAACTTATTTTCAAAGGACAAAATAATAATGCCTCTTAAAGTTATTAATATATATTATTGTATTAAATATGCAAAAATCATGACAAACAAATGTATTATAACATAGTAACATAAATAAGATAAACATTTTTATAGTCATCCAAAATGTTTTGCCATGTTTTATCAAAAATTGCTTGAATAGAAACATTGTGAGATAAGTAGCATTTCTTATGTAAAAAAGAGAATTCCATGTTATTTTAAATCCTTTTTCATTTTTGATCATAAATACAAAAAAGAGCCTTAATGAGATTGTGAAACGTAAAGGATTTATGGGAAGTTGATATCGATCAGTAGTAAAAACAACTTAGAATTCGAAGTTAAAGAGATTTTTCTATTTTCTAAACATAAACGAGAATGAAATTAACTCCAATCCTACATCAGATCATAAAACCTTGTATTTCAGTTAAGCCTCTAAAAACTTTTTTTATCATAAAAACAGTCATTATATTATTGAAAAAACGTTAAATAATATGATGCTCTTTTCGAATATTTTTTGGAGCTCTAGTCAGTGATTTATATTTACGCAAAGTCATTTGCTTGTTTATATATTCATAATGTGCATCCATTGTATATTTTTAAATTTATTTTCAGAATAAGAAGTAAATAGAAGTAATTTCACATAAATATTAATGAAGTTTAAAATTTAACAGTTTGAAAAGAAATGAATTTTTATATGTGAATTGTAAAAAGTACTGTTAATTTTTCATAAAATTATCAGTAATTAGATATTTTATAATATATCATTAAAACTCTTTATTTTGGTATGATAAAATTAAAATGTTTTATTGGATTTTCTATATTTGAAATAGTTTAATATATCCTTTTCTAAATATTATAGATTTTTTTATACATATTTGATCATATATCTTGGTGATAATGTTTTGAAATGAAAATATTTTGAATGCACTATATAAATTTACATTATTAAAAATGTAATATATAATATGCGTATCATGTAATTTCGAATCTAGTTTTCCGAATCGATAAGTTAGCGATAAAAGTTGTGTATCCTTAAAAACAAATATTTTCTGCATATATTATTCATTTTAATTCGTATTTTAGCTCAAAGAAGTCCAAAATTTTAAAAAAATAACTCCAAAGTAAATTGTTACTGACTTCAGTCATTTTTATACACTCAAAGATTTTTTCTAGTAATTTCGATTTCCTAAAACTTGACTTAATTGAACATCAATTTTTTTCTTAAACATTGACTGAACAAGAGTAGGAGGATATTTTAGCAGGGCTTATTATAAAGTACATAAGTAGAATAACCTTAATACTTTGTTGATGACGCAATCTGAAATGTTTTCACCATCAGATTTCACCATCAGAATAAACATAATATAATTCATGAGCTTATACTCATGTGATTATGGTAAAATCATGTGTTAATACATGAACACTAGAAACAACAATCGTGAATTAGCATTAATAATAGTTATGAAAGGCGCTTAGGTTAAATAAAAATATAAATGTTTATCATAAATAATCATAAATTGTTTTATAATTATAAATATAATGTATAATGATAAAATTTAAGGAATTCCATAAATAAAATAAGCATTAATCTAAATGAGGTTTATATCATGAATTTATACATCAAAGTTATGTGAAAATAAACTTAATAAATAAAGTTATATGAAGTTAATGGTTATGTGAAAAGTCATCGATCATGAAGTGGACAATGGCAACAAAAAGCTTCAATCACTATTAGTAATGAATATGTGTTTAAGCTAATCAAAAATATTAATTTAAAAAATCATTAATATAATACATATAAAATCAAAATTTAAGTACAGGCATAATTAAAATCAGTGTTTTATGGAAATAAAAGAAGACACGAAATATATTTTTGAAACATGTTTATAGCCTAAGTTGTTTCTTTTTTTTAAATTAAAAGCTTATATTTTAAGGCATATTTATCACATGGTTCAAGATAAAATAAACTTCCAAATATTTCATATGTTTAAATATATAATTCTTCTTAATATGAAAAGTTTGTGATAAATTTATAATGAACTGAAGGATAAAACAAATGTGCATATTTCATAATAAAAAAGGTAACATTTTACAACTTTCATTATTTTTGAGAGACTTGGTTTCCTTCATATAAAAATATCACACCTAACAATAATAAAGTGCACCTTATTTATGTGATAGATTCGCATATAAATTCATCCTATAAATATAATTTTACACAATTTTGGGATATTTACGTATATTTCTAAGAGAAAATAATTTTTATCTATTGCATTGCAAAGAAAATGAATTATAAAGTAAAGTGAAGAAAACTAGTTTTACACTCTGTGAAATTTATGTTATTTATTAAAAAATGGTATTAAAATATATATAATGTATACTCTAACACTTATAAATCATTAAAACATTTAATGCAGGGAAATCATAAATATTTCACTTCTTCCTAAGAAGCACAACCAACCAAACATTTTATCAGTCAAATAAGATTTGTGATGCAGAAAATTAATCCTTTTTATCAAACAAGGCTTAATGTCACATCCCAACTATGACACGTAGTAAGATTAAAGCAGACAAATTTCTTTCCTCTTAGTAAAGAAGGTGCCATTTTTCATAAAAACAACTCTTTAAAGTCTTTAAGAGCGAATATTCTGAGAAATTGAAAAACTATGTGTCATACTAACAGATTAATTTTAAAAATATGTACATCTTAATTTTATGTCAAAAAATATAAACGAAAGAGAAATAAGCAGTAACTGAATGTTTTAAAAGTTTCAAATTATGTATTTAAGTTGTGCCAATTCAAAGTACGTAAATAACATTTTATAAACTAATGCCTCCAAATATTTATCATTAAATAACATAAGTTATTATGACATTATAAAGTAATGTTCCAAATTTTGATGCATTTAAAATTATTTAATTCTTTTGATGAATAAAATACCATTTCCGTGAGTTGTATTCTTTCATACATTTTAAATTTATTTTTTATAATATTTATCATAATTAATTTTAGTAACTAATCAAAGAGCTAATTCTGTAGATGGATATTATTTTCTGAATGCAATTAGTTTAAGCCTGAAATTAATTTTGAATTAAAAAGTATGCAACTTCTGTTTGCAAAAGGCAATTAAGTATGAAAAAATTAGTTGTGGCTATGGCTATTATAGTGAGTGATGAATCATTTTTAAAACCAACCAACTTTAATAAGTAAAAGGAACTGTTTACAGATAAATTTATGATCCTAATATTTTAGAGTCATAAAATTTACTTGCACAATAAAACGCAGTGAAATAAATATCTTAAAAAACTAAAATATAAAAGAAGTTCTTTTTATTATTCTAAACTGAAGTAAATCACATATGATAATCTAAATGAAGTATTAAGAATGTTTATTGGATTATAAATTTATTTTTATCGATTTGCAGTAATTAGAATGAAAGAAGTTAAAATATTTAATGAAGTCTACTTTCCAAAACGAATATAGTTATACCTAACTAATCATAAAAAAATAGCTTCCAGTCTAATTTTAAAAAAATAGAGTTGAAAATATTTTATGGTATTCAGAATTTCCTTATGAAATATATTTTGAAGAAAATATAGTGTGAAATTTATACTCTAGTATATTAAAAATCTATCGACAGGGAAATAAATGCTTAGAGAGGAGAATTAATAATTTTCCATACCTCTCTTTTCTTTCCTCTGATGGTTGTCTAAGAAACAATTTTATCTCCAAAAAGGGTATTTAATTTTCACGAAAACAATTTATATTATGTTATAATGATTAGGGATTATTCCACAAGTTATTGAAAATGCAAATTGAATAAAATTTTTTGTTATGATATAATTTTATTTTATTTATAACCAATCACGATTTACGATTACTGCCGTGAAAAATTTTGGTATTTATTATTCCATTATCTATGCTAACGAAAGAGAAGAATTTACTACCGCAATTACGCCCTGTTTACTTCAATTATAATAATTAAAGCTTAATTTTATCGCTCCAATTGTAATAATTTAAATTTTAAAAAAGGAAAACGTTTTATGTTCATTGAAGGTTCTGAAACGTATTTATTTCTATTAATTTCTTTATTAAGCATACTATTGTAAGATTTATTTTTGAATTTCTAAAGGATTATTTTTTTATTTTTTATTTCAAAAACAACCACTTTTGAAAATGATATAATTTTTATTTATTTGTTGTTTTCATTATGTATAACTTTTTTCTCCAAGAAATGATATTAAAATTAATTACTGCGTGTATCATTGGTATTTACAGCCCAAATGCACACACAAACACACATGTACTCTCTCCCTCTCACACACACACATATATATATCCTCCTATGATGCAATTTTGTAACACAATGGAATATACTTTGCATTTGAGCACTTCATAATGCTTCTGCAATCATTAATTTATTTGTTTGAAAATTATTTAATATTTTTACAGGATTTATTTAAGTGTATATTAAAATAAAAACATTTACGTTAAAATACTTAGTTTTATAAAACCGAAGCACAAATTTTGTATTTATTAATATAATCACAATAAAACAGTCTTACGGAATCTAAAAAACACGTGCAATTTTTTATGAAAATTCCATAATTCTCTCTTTTAAATGCTTGATGCCAATTGTAGACACAAATATATCAAAACTGTAATTTGTGTTCCTAAAATAATCGTAACTCTATTTTGAACTAACATTCTCTATTCTTACGATGACGCAGCAATACTGTTTCCACAGGCATATAAAATTAAGTTTTCGCTCAAATATCATACAGCATACTGTTGTCAACTTCTTTGAGGAGAAATAGCTTTTTCAAGTACAATCACGTATATAACACAAATGAAGGAACCTGAAAGGACACTTCAAATTGCAGCTGTCAGATAAAATTACGAGCTGAACAGACGAAGGAGGCTGCACTCTGACAACTCATTTTAGGTTGTTGTGTGCAGTCAAAATTGGATTCGTGGCCAAAGAAATAGGTTCAAACTGGGTAAAACTCCTTCGCTCTCTGACGTGACATCTCCTATTTCTGAATAAATATTATTGAAAGATATGGACTAAAAACGCTTACTTAATTTTTGGGACTAGTGGCAATAAGTTGCCTAAATTTAGAGCCGACAAAAAGTTAAAGTATAAGTAAGCTTATCTTTGATAAAAAAAAATATGAAATATGTATGAAACCTGATAACATTAATTGGAAAATATCCGTGCAGTGAGTTGTTTAGATGAAATTTAAACAAGCAACAGATCGGATGAAAATGAAAGCAAGATCATTCAAAAATACAATAATTTTGAATCGATATCAATAATAAATATGATCTATCATTAATAAATATATCAATAATAAATATACGTCCACAAAATCGAACTATTAAGAAATGCAGTCTAAGAGCATACAATTTAATTATTGAATTTAATAAAAAAAATTTCTAAATTTTTAACCTCATTTGAAATTAATGTGTATTTCTTGATAGTTATTTTTTTAAAATAAAAATTTAGTTTTATTTTATTATTCAGAATTTATAGATTCATTTTATCATTTAGTAATAACTCTGATCATTTTAAGAATATTTAGACGTTTTTAAATTGGGGTTACCATGTTTACAATATGACACACATATTTAGGAGAAATCCACTATACAGTTTTTAATACACATAACTAAGAAACTTTTTTTTACATAATTATCAATTTAGCAACCAAATCTTATATAATGAGAATCAAAGATAAATTTCGATGCATTTTGGTAATTAGATATTTATGATCTTTTTTTTTTAATTTCTGAAATATGAATGAATTCCTTAAATAAAATTTTCCAGGAATATTGAAAAAAAATTTAATTCCATTTTCACGTTGTAAGAAAACTCTTTTTATTTTTTTACACAAACCGGTATTTTTACTTATTGACCACAAATAATAAAGAGAAATTTTAATATTATAATAAAATTAAATAATTATAAATTAGAATCTATAGTATTATATCATATTCATTTTTTACATTAGTATTTTATATTAATCATATTTACTTTATAATGTGTAAACTAAATTAAAAAATATGATGAAAACATTATTCAAAATAATCTATCACCATATAGACATTAAGAAAATTTTAATTAAAATTATTACCGAAATATTTTTAAAAATTGTAATTTTACTTGAATATAATTTCATTATATTCAATTTATACTCAGTTTTATGAAGATAAATTTATTAACTTATAAGTCTTATATAAAATTACAAGTACAAAATGTATTTTTTCTATAAGTTTTCAAGTAATTTTTTCTTTGAAAAGTTGAGAATTAATTAATTTCTGTTACTTTTAAAATGTTTATTAAAAATATAACAACAAATCAAATGATGAATACAGTAAATCTGTTTTCTATAAAAGAGTAAATAGATTACTTGGTAGAGAAAATACTTAAGAATCTTTGATCAAAGAATCTGAAAATGCGTCACTTAGCTAGCGGACCTTACTTTTTAAAAGGAAAAATGCAACGAATCATGATAGAAATTTACTTTATAGAACATGTTCTGAATTTCTGGAATAATAAATAATCAGGATAATTTCTTTAGAAAAAACTCAACGCGAAATATCGATATTTAAAAGTGAAACCACAATAGAAATTCTTTTTGTTTGATGTTATTTAACTTATGCAATGACACAACTTCTTAATTCAAACATTCAATGTAAATAATATTTCTCAAATAGACTAATGATTTCAATTGCTTTAACAAAAGTTCAACCGGAACAAAATAATATTAAGGAAAGAAACAATACAGATTGGAAGTACACTTTTACCACATTATTATTCATAGACAAGTATGCGTTCATGATAAAAAGAAACATGGGGAGTATACTTTCTCTTCTTTGACGATTCCCCCTTTCTGCATATATTCTTTCAAAAGACAGACCACTGTTTTGGTGAAAATGTGAGAATAAGAACTTTATTTGGAATTTTTTAAATCAAAGCATCTGATATGAAGGAATTGTAGTTTTTAGTCTGTATCTGTGTTGTTTCTTATCGCTACCAGTCTATTGATAATGTAAAGCCAGTATGTCACTTTAAACTGTCAGTTGGAAACCAGAAAAATCTAATATTTTCAGGCCTATAAAAATTTGGTCAATAAATATTTTTAAAAATGATATATGTGAGTTATCACGACTAGTAATACCGAGTTCTTATTCGGTGAAAACTTTGATTTATTGATGTGGAAACTTTGGATTTGTTGATTATTTTTAAACAAACGGATTCTTAACGTGTTTTGGAAAGTTTTTTAGGCATGATTTTATTGAAATATGACTAAAATATTTTATACAGTTGATTTCAGCTTGAAATTGTTGTCTACAAGAGCATGAGTCAATGTCTCATATCCTCTCCCCAAATGCTTCTTTAACTGATAGCCATATTGAGTACCTTAGTGATAGCTAATATAACTATCCGTTAAGATAAGTCTTCTAAAACTCATTTTTGTCCAAAAATTAAAACGTTTTTTTTAAATGCGTACTATTTGCAATGCTTGTAAAACATATACTAAAATTTAAATTATGTAAATTCCATGAGCAATAAGTTTTTGATGACATATCTTGATTACTTATAAGCTACATGAGGAAAAGTAAAATTTTAGATTAAACATTATGCATAATTTAGCTTTAGTTAAGGATGATTTAGATTTTAATTGTTTTAAGCTGTATGTGATAAAACATGGTCTATAACTTAAATGTAATGAAATTTTAGTTATAAGAAAATCTTGCGTATTCTTTATAAAGATTGGTGAAACCATTAGTCTTTATGGCAACTAGTGGCTTCCTGCAGTGATTTTTTATTACATTGGGAATATTTCCTTTACAGATACTATACATGCGTTTTAAATCAAAAGATAACGCTACTAACTTCATAAAGTTTTTAAACTTGTTACAAAATTAAAAATTAAATGCCTCTTTCAATCCAAAAAGTTTTATTTTACAAATGTAAAATCAGGTTATAATACAAAAAATTTAAATCAATCATTTATATTTATTATGTGTACATAAGATTAAATTAATAAAATTACAATGCAGAATGTAATCTTTCATATTAAATGAATAAGTGATTGAATAAAAATATACATTGAATTATCTTTTCTGGTGCATTTTCATTTATATTCATTAAAATTTTTCTCATTAAAAAAATAAATTAAAATTAAAAGCTTATAATTTTGAAATTTTAAAATAAATTGCTTTAAAAATAAGCATACTATATATGATTCAATTATTAAAATAGCTGAAGGTTTCTTTCATGATACACATCTAAAAACATTTATTACATTTATTACTAATACTAAAGTAAGAATAAAAACTATATTATTTGTTGTTTTTTCTTTAATAAAACATAAAAATTTTACAAAGAATAGTGTATTTGATGAAGTCACTTTTTTCTTAGGAAATGATTGAAAAAAGATACCTTTTCATCACACATAACCAGTTAATTTAAGAAATTCATACGACGTAAAATTAAATTACTAAGATTTACAAGAAAATTTTATAAGATAAAACATGATTTATTTTCCAAAAATGTATCAATTTTAATATGATTAATTTTCCAATATGTTTTAAAATTTGCAACCCCTCTTTATATTTCAATCCTAAAGTTGATCTTTAGAGAATGTAAAATATTTCCGTTTAATTTAAATATTATAGATACTTACACCATCTTTTATTAGTTCTTTTATTTTTTAAACCAATATCTATTAGATTAAATACCATTAGGTAAAATTTATTTGGACTCCTAAGAATCGTTTTATTTACATGTTTGAATGTCAGGAGATCTTTGGGTGGAAGAAACTAAGAAGTTTCATAATTTCAAAGATTTTCAGAATTCAACAGGTACTTTTATCGTGTGTACATTCTAGTCAATATACTTTACACATTGTTCAAATTTGTTTATACTTTATTCATTGCTGACATTTATTTATTGCTTAATAATTTTTAATCGTTAAAGCATTCAAATGAGTTAAAGAATGATATTGTTTGATCCTACAAACTATTATTTTAAAACTGACAATCACAATAATAATGTAGATACAAATAATTTTAATAAAGCAATATTAAAATAATTTGTTTGCATTATCAATATTGTATAATATTTTATACATAATATCAATATATAAAACATGTGTTGATTAATATTGAGCAGTTTATATCTGTCAAGAAATGTAAAAAAATCATTGTGACATTTCAATAGTTTAATTAAACACACACCATATATATATATATATATATAACTCAAATTATTACATTTTGACCTTCCTTATGTAACATAAAAATAACAATTTTCATTCTATTCCAACTTACAAATAAAAATCTTTATGGTTATATAAACAATAAAATTTACTAAACATATATAGATATTTATTATGTGTTTGTTTTGTTTCCTTATTTCGAGCTTGTTCTTTTATTGTAAATGATTAATATATATATATAAGTTATATACGTAAATGTTATATACATAATGTTATATACATATATAATCAACAAATATTTGAATCTTAAAAATTACATCTTTGTTAAATTAATAGAATATAATAAAGAATTTAATTAAAAATTGTTTTTAATTCTTGTGTACTAATAATGAACTTTTTAATAAGTTACAAACAAAACTAACATTTATGATTTATAACATCCAAAAATTAAGTTTAAAACAAAAAACTAAATTTTATTTACTTTCCGCATGTCATATTTTTTCTTGTTAGATATCATTAGTATATAATATAAGAAAAATGTAACACAGAAATAAGTTTTGAAAATATATTTAGAATAATTGTAAATAAATTAGTTATTCTCATATTTTTCAGTGTACTACGCTTTAATTCACTATTCTTGATTTTCACAATTATTTAGTATAATTTTCAAAAATTATCTCAAGTATTAAATTAATGTTTATTATTGAATAGTTGAATTATAAAATTAATTCAACTGTCTGAAAAAAATATTTTGAGATTATTAAATTTTTTAATTATTTTATATTGATTAACTGTACAGCAGCATAATTTACAATTCCTTATTACTATTATTGCATTTCTAAAAATGTATACCAAAATTCAAGATATCAGTAATTACTGACGATCATGTTTGAAAAACCATAAATCAATTTAATATTTTATTTCATTAACTATGTTTTCAGATAAAAAGAAAATAGATAAGTTATTTCAATGGTTAATTCCTCTAATTATCTACTGACTTTATTAAAAGGAAATATTTTAATTAATGCTTATTTACTGTTACATTTGTTCATATAAATAACCTACAATCAAAATAGTTCATGTTTCAAAAAAGTGCATAAATCTCGTTATGATATTTCGAAACAAATACAATAATTTTTATCTTAAATGCACATATTCTTAAGTACTTAATTAATTATTTTTAACTAAATTTTTCGCTGATAGGATATTTTCATAAATACACAATATTTATAAAACAGTTTTGGAAATATAAAAATATGAAAAATGAATACAGTTTTGTTATTTAAATACTTGTACATTTATATATATATATATATATATATATATATATATATATATATATATATAAGCCATAACTAATGTGATGCATCATTTTCTATGTAGAAACTGTAAAACTATGTGAGTTATGTACAGAAAGTATGGAATTCTACTTTATAAAATAAAATATACTGACACTATTTAAAAAATTTTATTCTGAACAATAGAGACATTTAAAACAATTGAAAACAAATTATGATTCAACTGTACTACGGTAATTTCTAATTATTATTTTATGCAGTAATCAAGACATTTGACTCAAAAATTTAAGCACATTAGTTTATTATGTATTTACATCTCTATGTCATGCTGAGAGTAAAATACCCAAAACATGTGAAAAAACCGAATTTGCGAACATAAATATCTCATAAGTTCGTAACTGCTTGATTAAAAATTTAAATAATATCTGCTTATTTAAAAATAATTGTAAAATTTTACCTAAAAATAGAAAAAAGAGGATCTAAAATTTTATATTTAGTGATAATAATTTTTATTGTTGAAAAATAATTTAGATATATATAATGTATGTAATATGGATTGAATTTAATACTTTTGTAAATAAAATGAGAGAGTTTTAGATAAGCAATAAAAATGACTTTCTTTATAGATAGAGTTATTTATGATTCAAAACACAAATGTCATTAAATACCGACACTTTAAGAGGAAAGAAAATGAATAAAAATATGTAGTAGACAGTCCAAACTATTTTTCGTGTTACAACTTCAAGTTTGAGAATATTGTAATGTTTTTTAAAAAATTATCACGTTTTCCAGTTTTTGAGAGATCGTTGCAAATGAATTCACTTACCTATCTTGTAGGAGTAACCCCCTACAGTGAAAGTAGCGCCTTGACACTTTTTGGCGGGACTCTCCGGCTTTTGGGCCATAGGAAACAAACTTTTGAAAAAGTTAATGTTCTCAATATGGCCTGCACGGGAGAATGTAGACAGACAGCGACCCGTTTGGGAATCGGAAGTGGTCTCAGCGACGCTCAAAGCGTTCGCTGAGCTACTGTCATAGCGGATGAAGTGGGGCGAGGCGAGTCGTTCCCTCGAACGCACGAGACTTCCGTTGGAGAGGAGCAGAGAGAACTATAGGAGGTCTTTCCAGTCCGCCCGTCTGGTGTTCACTGCAAGATGCGTGTGAGCATCACCATCCATCTCTGCTGCCTCTGACAGTCATTGGCCGCCATTGAACGCAACCCCACCTCCTCCCCCCCTTTTTGATAAGAAGCCTGCTCAGCTCATTCCTCCTGATCTTGGGCATCTTCTTGCTCCGTATTGGTGACACTATGCTTGGGGGTGGTCTCCGAAATCGCACGTATAACTATAATGCACACACGTGGTCCGGGCAAGGGGTTGGGGGCAGGGGAGGTCCTTTACTGCCTCATTCTTCTTCTTTCTTCTTGAAAGAGAGGAATAAGTTCCCTGTAAGAGTGGAGGCAACGGCCTCGATGCATCGACCAGACAACTGTTGCTGATCAACTCTGTTATGACACTATCTTGGAGGATTTCGAAAAGTTTTCTTGAAGAATAAATATCCTTCTCACTAAAGTATATGCAACAAGTGAGGGGTTTTCTTTTACAGTAAAAAAAAAAATATTCGCTGCCTTTAAGTAAAGAAATTTAAAGGACATACAAACGTATCTCCAACTAAAAATGATTAATTTTAAATATAAAATGAGGAATTAATTTATTGTTTAATGAGGAAATAAATGTAATCATTCCAAGAATATATAACTTTATTTCATTCGCTACACGATTTTTTTCTGTGTTTGCGAGAATGTGAAGGATTCATTTTAGTAAAAATATCACATAAGTTCAAATTAAAATTGTTCAAAAAATAGTTTAACAAAAACAATGCTTTGAGTAATGTTTACATAATAGCTTGCAAGGAAACATGCTTTAATACTATTCATCTTAAATTAAAGAATGATTGAGCATAGTGAAAAATAATATGAGATAAATTGTTTCATCAAATATGTTTAAGAAATATTTATGGTAAAAAAATAAAAGAGAAAATAAAAAATGTAAGCAAAATATTTTTCTTACCGTTTTTAATATAATATAGTACTATATCATAATTTATATTAAAACAGATGGCAAATTTAAAATTATTTATTGACATAAATGTCACTCCCATGTATAAATCCACTTTTTTCTCTTGTTCTTAATTTAAATCTTTTTAAATTAACTATTATTTTACAGCAGAATTCTTTATTCTGTGTTTATTCCTTAACCACATATATTTTACAATTTCATGTAAGTTACAATTTAAGTGTTTTTTAAGTAGTAACCGTTATCTCTGTCTATCTCTTTGAGTTGTTAAAAGCTTTGACATTCAATTAAAGAGTACGTGAGTTCAACACCCACCACAGTTTGGATACTTCTAATGGTTTAAAGCTCAGTTTAAGCCTTAGATCTCGGTAAAAATAGCTCTCATGTTTAAAAATAACTGTTAAGTGGCAATCAAACCATTCCAATTTTGTTTTCAATTTATCAACCAGAATGAGAGTTGCTAATGAAAGCTTTAACAAATCAAACACCAATTTGTAAACATATGATGATTAAAATCTGAAGAAAATTACACATTTCAATAAAAAAGTTACTATAATTTATTTCTATTAAAAGCTTATAATTCCGTCGTATAAGATATATTCTTTTAAGTTAAAGGAAATATATGTGGTAACTGAATTTATAAACTTCATTATATGGAGATTATTTGTTAAATAGGAAAAGTAGCAAGTCTCTGATTTTACTACATCATAGAAAAGTAGATAAAATATATGCATTTAATGTTTCAAATTGAATTTCATTTAGAATTTTTAATTATGTATCAAATAATTATTTTTACTTAACTTTTAATAATGAATTATATAACTTGTAAATCACTCTTTCAAAATATTTAATGCAAAATAATTATTGGTCAAATATTCTGATTTTTAATTTATGTAACTCTTAAAATTATTTAGGATAAAATATTATGTTCCTCTACATTTCTTGAAAAAAACTTCATGAAATCATCATGAAATAAAATCACACACTTGCCACATTGTTGTATAATTTTTTGATGAAATATTAGAAATGAAATTTTATCTCTCAGATTTTCTGGAAAAGGAAAATCTTTCCCAAGAAGTTCTGCTTTTTGCTTCTTCATACAATAGAAAAAATAGTACGTAAGAAAAAATATTATAGAGAGAAAATTATTTTTGGACACACAAAAAGAATCTATACATTAACTTAATACTAGAATATTAAGAGAAAAAGGCATTTGTAATCCTGTTGAAGAATTATAAATAGTTATCCTTTATACACGTAGTAAAAGTCAGATTATAACTCAAATATTTTCCATTGAAAATCAAATAATTCATAAAATATAATAATTATATAAAAATAATGTTAATTCTAATCATTACGAAACAAGTATTTTTTCTGTATTGAAAAATTGAATAAGTTTAAGCAAAAAGAAATTTTTTTCCAAAGTTTGTTATTTGATTTAGTATAAATTAACAAAAAGTTTTACATTCTACCGTGTATTGGTGATGAAGGTATTACGTTTCACAAAAATTTGAAAATTATTCAAAATCCTTTGGAAAATAAATAAAAAATAATGTGAAAATAAGGATTTTGATATTTTGAATTCTGATACGTATCATCATCACAAAAAGCTATAGCACTTCATTATTTTGAATTTTCATACAGAGAAGTATTTGATAAATCAAGCATTTCATTTCACTGTAATCTTAACGTAAAGCTAATTTATAATAATTTTGCCTTAAGAAAATAAAAATTAAAACTTTATTTTAATTATACAAATTAATACATATAAAATTACATTAATTCTCGATTGATAAAATAAAATTTAAATAATAATAATTTAATCGAAATTTAACAAATAAATTTTATTTCGTGTATTTTTTTTTAACTCGAAATGATACTCTCTTTTTTTACTCTCGTTATTTCAATTTTTTTTTCTAAAATTATATCATGATCGAATAAAATATTTTCTAAATACAATAATTAAGGAAATGAACTAAGAATTATAAAATATATATTTTTTGTCATGGATATAACAGCGATTCCATTAATAAAGATTTTAGATGTTGGTTCTTGGTTCATCAGTATTTTCATTTGGTTTATTAAATCTTCATTTTTAAAGCAAGCTATATAAATGGTTTTAGAAGCATCTTTATAATTATTTTCAAAAAAGCCCATCTGTGTTCGCATGGATTTAAATTCACTCAGTATTTTATAAGATTGTCATTTGTTAAAAGCGATATAAGTAATGAGTCAAGATTATGAAATTAAATCATTTAAATTTGAAGTTTATTAAAAACTCAATAAAATCCAAATTCAAATGAATTGACACTAAAATGCCCTTAATGTCGTAATTGACATTTTATTTTGATTATTTAAAGTCGATTTACAGGCTCAAGAGAGAGAACGTACATATAGATGAAAAAATATCTTTAAAAATATTTTTTTTAATTGATAACTAAAATTATTGTGATTTTCTATGACTAGTATTTTCAATATTTAATCACTTTCATGACGGTCTTTAATATTTTATACATCAAGGTTTGACTTTATATCGATCTTGAACACCTCAATTGTGTTTAAAAAAATTTATACATTGAACAGATATTTAAATTTTCTCGTTTAAGCTATATATATATATATATATATATATATATATATTATGTATATATTAGACGTATAATGAAGCTATTAACTTATACCATTAAATTTGAGTTTTATTAAAAACACCTCTGTTAAAGACGTCTTCGGCACTTTGTAAATGGAAAAGCACAGGTAAGTATTTTAAAATATGCAAAACTTTTCTTAAAACGATGTACAATCTTTCAGGCACTAAAAAGTTTAATTCAGTGACTGTTTACCTACAATATTTAAATAGCATAATGATAATAAGAATGATTTAATACAAGTGATATTACAATAATATAAAATATTTTTTTAACTTTGTAGAATAATTTTGATGTATCTTTAGAAATGTATTCCAAATTTTCTTCATTATATCACAAATATGCCGCAACTTTTTTAAACTTGAGTTTGAGTACGAATAAAATCCTCTATCTTTTACTGCTATAAAATGCAATACTTTTTGCAAATAGAATTAGTGCTAAATTGAGAAAAGTATATAATTTTCTTCATAAAATTGAGCTTTGTTATCGTTAATTCTTTGGAAATTTAGATGTATAAATAACTACTTCCTTACTAGTTACTTAATTAAATAAATAAATATTATGTTTTTTAAAAAAAATTGTTCACCGTTTTAGAGCTAACAATTTTTGGAATTTATTCTTCCTATAACTTCATTCATTTTCAGAATTTTCGAGAACAAATAAATTATTAAACCAGAGAAACAAAAATAATAAATATTCGATTAAGTACAAGTGAGAAAAAACAATTCGTTCAGCTTTTAATTTCATCCAAAATGCTACTTCCGACTTCATCACAAGAACGTGTGCCATTGACATCAGCCAATATTTACTTTTTAACTTTACTATTCTTAAATCTATGTAAATTATACCCAAAAATAATTATTTAATGCATTGAGTTAGTTAATTGATATTGCTCATGTTTATTTTTATTCTCTGATAAAATTATTCTTTGTTTCCTTTCTTTAAGAATCTCTGGGGATTTTCTTTTAATAGCGTATGTCTTCACAAAGCTACTAAACTATTTATTGAGCTACTGGAGCTGGATCAGAATAGGAATTGGTGATTTATCTGTAGTAAAACACTATTCTACAGGCGTCTTTGGTTTGCTTAGAGGGGGTATTTCAGAATACTCCCGGGTTCCCTTCTTATGAGGCGTAAATACAACGTACTTCCATAAAAGTCCTCTCGCAAAATAAATACGCAGTGGAAAAGGGAAAGAACATTTCAGCTGCTGTCTAGTTATTTTTCTTTCACATAGCTTGTGGTGGAAGAAGCAAGTGATTATGTCGCTCGAACTGAATAGCTGCCGAGCATAAAACCTCCATAATATATAGTCACTATTTTCGAACATCTTGGAAAGATGGATGAACGTGATGATGAATATCGTAAAGGAAAGCACAAAGTGGTCAGACATGTTTCCACTAAAATTCTTGTGATTGAATTTAAAAATTTAGTTCGTCAAAGATTTATCTCCTTCTGAGAATATGCACACTATTTTGAAGTATGCACCACAAACATAAGTTTCAGTTTTAAGAGAGAATCAGCTAATAACACATCATAATATCATAATCAAACAGTAACAATAATTATATTTTTCAATTTCGTTCTATTCAGTTTAGACAATTTTATAAGAATTCTAATCCAGCAACGTAAGGGTTATGGGGTGTTTCATTAAATAATATTGTTTTTCTTATATCTAACCACTTCATCAAATTTTATTGGGAGAAATCATTGCAAGCATTTATGGAATAGCTTCCCTAAAGTTATCTTAATAAATCGAGTTTAGTTAATTCAAGTTCTAATTTGCATACACATGTGCATGATTCATAGATAATGCATCTTAGAAAATTTAAAATGTATATTGTGTATGCTGTCATAAAAATATTATATAAGATCATAGCAATGATTCAGAAGAATGTAGAAAATATTTTATTCAATAAAATATATATTTCATGAAATGAAAATGGAAGAGATAAAATATTTGCAAATTCTTTCACAAATACAAAATTTAATATACTGATAAGTTAACTGATAAAAATAAATAATTGAACAACAATGCTTTATTATTTGATCTAATTAAAGGGGAAAATTTTAGGCATTCTACTGATAAATTTAACTGCCTTAATTATGAAAAATTTCAGAATCTCACATCAAAATCTAAAATCAGCAAAACATCAACTCTTATAAGCTATCAATCACTTCTATTATAGAGGTGAATGTTTGGAAACATTCCATGCCTTCCATTACCTTTGGTAATGGAATTATAAGTACCTGCATGAATATCGTATGATGAATTTTCCCTATAACACATTACACGATGTTTCATCTATAGCTGATCGTAAATTTTATTCCCTCATGTATCGAGCCGCGATGGTATCAAAATGGTCATCGTTCTTTTCTTCACTTCAACAATTCTTTGATTAGATTCCTATCTTGAACGTGGGTAATTAATTCAAAATCAACATTAAAATGTAAACTCCTGCAAAGTTAGTTCTCGAGTAAACAATTGACAACAAGTTAAAAATCCAACCATATAACCCTCATTCGTTGAACATTATATTATCTTCAATAGTTACGTTGATTCACATATATCATTATTTCTTAGTTATAAACAGTGTCTGCAAAAAATGTGCTATAGATCTTTCGCAACTGAAAATGACATTGCTCCACTTGGTGATTTGATGTGCTATTAACATATTTCAATGTTATATTGCTGTATTGATTTTTACTATTTCAGTATTGATTTTTACTATTTCAGTATTTTATTGAAACCTTCAGCATCTTCATTTGTAAACACAGGTTATGATTATAATGAACAAGAACTGTTGAAGTTAAAATGAATTGTCATAATTTTAATCATACACACTAAATTCCTTCTTGAACAGGCAAATTATAACTGTAATTTATGTTTATTACACAGTGCATTTACTCTGAAATATATAATAAATTGTTCTGAAAGTTAAATAATTATTTTAGATATTAGTTCTTCAAATTCACAAACATTTTATGTAGTTGATAACTGTAAATGTTCATTTAGTAGAGCAACTTTTTGTTTTACAGAATTCTGAAGGCTACATACACACTCCCAGCCAACCAAAATAAACACTGTGAAGAAAGCATGCAGACCATGTGAAATTTACATCGTGTTTGCAGTGATAAGATTTACAAACCTTCACGATTGCAGCACATAACCGCTATTCAAGCAACCTTAGAACCACATACAATTATTAGGGGAGAGAAGTTATTGCCTATTTGAAATATGGCAATTGTGTTTCATGTTTTTTTTTATATAAACTGTTTAATTATGTCTCATAAAATCCTTATTAAACAGATTATACTTAAAAAAGCATTGAGCATTTTTCGAGCAAAGTTTCTGAGTTCTGTCTGGATAAATAGCAAACAGCCTAGAGTTTTTGCGTGTCATCTTTCAAAGAAATTGGGGAATATGCTAGAAGAAACCAAACAACTATGCAGATTTGTAATTGCTGAACAAACCTAGTTGAACTACTGCACTGCACATGATAATCGGCATATCTGAACATGGCATTAATGGACCGCTCAGCCAATCATGATCAATAATATAACAGATTTAATCTGTTACTTATAATTCTGCTCCCACTAGGACTATTCAACGTCTTCTGCAACTAAATGGAATGCCAACATTTCATCCATTACATCGTTTACTCTTGAAAATCACAGACATTTTCACTACCAATAGTGCGATGAACGTCAGATATGGAAAATGAAATAGACTACATTATCTTTACGAATAAAACCCACTTTTTCCTGACTAACGCGATCATTGGATTCGAGTCTGGAGACACCTAGCTGAGAAATGATTGAACTGTTGCTTTATGCTTCGATTCACTGGCCCTGAACGCGGTATCATGGCTTTGGTGGCATTGCGTTTCACTTTTTCCTTTTTCTAGTATGGATTGTCCTATATTTCAACAGAATAATGCATGACCACACGTGGCACGCAATGTTCAAAAATGCTTTATGCATTGTATTGAATTACTTCCTCGGCTTTTCTCCCCATATATAGCTAATCGGAAAATCGTAGCCTATGCTTGCACAACAATTGATACAGAATATTTTACTCGCTGCTACACCAGATCAACTTTGGTAATATGTAGAAGCCTCATAAACCCAGGATATATCCAAAGCCTCTTATGTTCAAATCCGATGAGTCTATTAATGGTTATAGCCTACAACGGTTGATACACTAATGTTTTTCTCGTATCCACACTTCCCAAGAGGCTGTAATTTTATTCTTTTAATCTTTGCATAATATGCTATTTGCGAAGTAAGTTTTGCTGTGATATCTCTTGTTTTTTTTCTTGGTGTGTTTGAGCTTCTAACTATGTATTAAGGGAGCGATTCACACCCAGGGTGAAATGTTCATGTGTGAAATGGTTAGACATGTTTCTGCTTTAAAGCTATCTAAGAGACTGGGTTTTTTAAACCTATCTGTTAAAAAACTGTATTTTTTAACAGATAGGCATAAACTGTATCAAAAATTTTCTCAATGTAAATGTCAAAAGTAAATATAACTAAGTATATATTAAATGTGTTTGCATATTTACATGAGTTAACAAAATATGAACTTTTAATTTGTTAAAATCTCCTTAAACTTTATTTTGCTTGGAACTCAAACTTAATTTTGTCTTTCTTTGTAAAATTAATTTTGCTTAAACTTTTCTTATAGTTGTTAAAAACATTAATATTACTCCTTATCAAGGGCTCTCTGGTATTAAAATAATGCAATTATATAGAGAAAAATTATATATTTTTCATTCATTTATCAACAAGAATTAAACTCTTGAATATACTTCCTTGTCAAAAAAAAATTAATTTAAGGATTATTGTATCAAATCCTGAAAACTATCAACATCTTAACAAAAACATTTATATTTCAATATTGTAGCAAATTTATTTCAAGAAGTTATTGGTAATAATTGAATTAATATATGAGTGAACAGTATAATTAAAAATTGTTGACAAAAATAAATAAATTTCAAATGCTATTCCTGATGTGTTCTAACGAATTAATGCACTGCTGCTAAACTACTTACTTTTAAGCTTAATAAATATACAAATTCCTAATAAAGAGCTGTAAGTAGAAAAATTCATTCTACGAATAAATACTCTAAATGTAAATCTCAATTACATCTTTTATTCCTAAATCTAATTCCTTAACTAATTCCTCAAATTTTTCTTTACTAATTCTTCATTCAATTCAGTTTCATTAAAATGAAAGATTTCAAGAAAGTAGCCTTTTTTAGAATGAAAGAAACTTCAGATTCTTTTTACACTTTTCTCTTGAGCTAACAGTTTTAGGAGTTAAGAATTCCACAGGAAAGAAATGAGACTAGTAATTTTTCGTTCTGGATATTTTTTTTTAAATCTATATTCTTCCTACCGTCTGAAAGATAATTAACACCGTTACCACACTAAATAATAGTAAGTTAATTATTAATCAATGAATGGGGTGGGGCGAAAAGTGTCAAACATTTAATTGGATTTGCTTCTGCTTGGTTAAATTAATCTTACTTATTTTTACCGAAAATAATTTCGAGGGGAACCTAAAAACTTAATACGAGGACATTCCTGAGCAAATAAGACGATTATAATAAACACGAACAAAAATGCGTTCTTCTTCCAATTTAAAGGAAATTAAATCAGACGGAAAACAAATTTATTCTGAGTACATTTTTTATTAATTTTCTTGTAAGAAATGTTTAAAATTAACCATTTATATATGAGTTGAATTAAAAATATGAAGTGTTTCCAAATTTGTATTATCCATACTTTACACATACTTTTCAAAAAGGTATTTTCTTCTCATAGAGTTAACAAAAAATTAATGTTAAAATATAAATATAAGCATTGGTATGAAATTTAAGAGCATTAGTATTACAGATGAAAATTAATATTATAAAATTATATCAGTGTTCAATATCATGAACTGTTATTTTCACCATGAAATGTAAGAAAGAACTATTCAATAAATATTTTAAAAATAAATAGTGGACAAAATGTTTTCATTATTTCATTCTATTTCTATTTCAAAACTTTTGGAACATGCTATATTCAAGCTATATGAATATTTTACAAAATGAAAACAACTATTCCAGTTTTTATGAAGGTTTTAATACTGAGAAACTTGAGGAAAATTTTAAAAGGAAAATTTTATATTCAGTTTTCGCTACTTTCGAACAATGAAATATGAAGTATGTTTCTGTTTTCAAAAGGAAAAACAAGTACGTGAGGGCTTGGAAATTTTCTAAATTTCCATCATTGTGAAATGTTGATAATATATCGTACCTAAGAAAAACAAGACCATGCTTGGTGGTTTTTCTAAAAAGCTCATTTAAAGCATTTGTGCAACCCGAGTACATTTACTGCGGTTTTAAAACAACTTTTCCAGTTTAATAAACTTTACATCAATAACTCTAAAGCAAATTACAATATTTGCTTTTGACATAATTTAATTATTATGATTACAAATATCATTAATAACTTATATTATTAACCGTACTGTGTATATAATTGAGATCTTTATTTATATGTCACTTCAAGTCGTCATTGAATAATACATCAGGAGAACGAAACATTTAAATTAATAAATAAATCGGAAGGAAACATTTTGATCTTTAAATGATAAACTATACTATCCAATGCATATTAATAAATTTCAAGTTTGATATAGAGAATAATTTTAAAAATGAATTTAACTAATCATTAAATATACTTGCACTTCGAATCAAACCTTTCATTTAAAATGCGTGACTACCCAAAAACAATTACATTTATTTATTTTCTTTTAAGATGATATAAAAATTATATATATATATATATATATTTGCATTTTTAAATTAGTCATTTGTTTTTAGACTGTTATTCAGTCAATTTAAACATTTATTTTTAAAAATGTTTCAGGAGAATATTTGATTTCCGCTGAGAGGAAAACAATTTTTATTTTTATCAAATTACATTTTAAAGTTTTTTGTATCAAAATCATAAAATATTTCAAATTGAAGCAATATTACACTGGATTTTCAACTTTTGATAAAATAATTAATTTAATCAGTAAACAAAATTACACTTTGTAACTACACATAAGTATTATATTTAGGCAATTTTCTTAATTTTTAAACTACATTTTTTGAGATAAATATGTTTGTACTTTACGTCACTTTATAAGACAATCTATATTGTTTAAATTGCTACAATGTACTTTGCATTTGTAGATAAGGTTTTGTAGATTTAGAATTTCAAAAAATAGTTTACTGTAACTGTACCAACACATCAGTTGAAGAGCATTATTTTGTGATTTTAGTTACAGTTTATTAATTTTATTACGATGTGAAGATATGGGTCAAATTTATCATTTCATCTGAATCAACAATTCTAATTTGACTTTTACAAACATATGAATTTTGAAACTTAAATCATTGAAATAATTTGATGAATAAAATGACAATGTCTCAAGGCATAAAACTATAACTTTCATACTATATTAACAATAAAATACGTAACCTATATTATAATATAATCTTAATAAAAATTTATTAATAATATATTTTTGAAATTATAACTTTTCGGATAAAATTATGGTTATTTGCATTCGAAAGAATTTGGTTTCAAGAACAAAAACCATCTGACATTGTTAATTTATTTCTTAAAAATTTATTTTCTTAAATGAAATTAAATTATTATGTAGATTGTCAAGGAGTAAGGCTCAGAATATTCTTCAAATATAGTTCAAAATATTCTTATTGAAATATTTCAAAATACTCTTATTGAAATAATTCAAAATTATAAAAATAAAAATATCCAGTTCATTCCTAATTCTATTTTGAATGACAAGCAAAGGAAATATTTAATCTTAATCATGTGCTTCAATAAATCAGTTTATTGCATTATTATACTTCCCATTGAATTCTCACAAAAATTAGCATTGAACATTGAATCACAGATTATGTTGACTTTACACATTAGAGATCAGTAGAAAACACTTAAAATAAAATATTGACATCTGCCTACACTCTTTCTTGAATTGAATGAGCTCTTAACAAATTCATCTAGTCTCTTTTCATAATCAAATTAAATAAATTCAATACTATTTTAAGCAAATAAACTGACAAAGACTACTATTTGAGCTTTGAAAAGATTACCCGTGACTCCTACACATATTTAATTATTCAAGTTACCCGCCTTCAGTGATCTTATCTTAATCAAGATAATTATTACCAATTTTCAAGTAATTCAGAAATTGTTTATCTATTTTAATGGTATATCAAAAAGGAAATTAACAAGCCCTTGGTATAGCTTAAACAAAACATGTACAGATAAGTGCATTATTAAAAATGAAAATTTTGTAACATATTTTTCGTAATATGCTAACTAAAAAGTATTTTTATAATTTTGTGTATAAAAATACATCTTAATTAATCTAATGATAATTTTATTTCAAACAACAAAAAACATTTTTCTTCAATCACACAAACAGATATATACTTTACGAGTAGTTTGCATATTTCTAATACTTTGGAATTATGTAAATTCTTAATATTATTTTAATACTTTTTGATCAATAACTAAATTTTTATGAATCTTTTACTTCACTTGACAATGTTTAAGAATTTAATAGTTATTGTTCTTATGAAAAATGGCATGGATTATGATTTTTTTAAAAATTAATTCGCAATTAATATATTATTAATGTGCCCTAAATTATCTGAAAAGACATCAACATATTATAGTATTCATATAACTTGATTGTTTGGATAGCAATTATCAATTTATTTCTATTCGGAGATTATTATGATGATTCTTTTACCTGCATACATTTGTAAATAAAAAATAGTTTTACCTATAAAGTTTTCCATTTCTTTCTCAAAGCAATACTTCATGAATCTTTGATGTTGTTGTTATATACTAAATTACATATAATTTATTTCCCTGAGAAAATAACGATTGAAAAATACACTAGCAAATTTTACCAACTTTTACTTGATTCAAAAGAGCTTACCCTCAAGGAAGGTGGTCGCTAATACTATGGTTCCAGTCTCTTCCATATATCCTTATTCTGAATCGACTTTCTCTCTCATCAAAGCTTTTATTATATATCCAATGAGGAATGCAATAGATGGT
>JAPDSC010034006.1:0-18528 GCA_026290005.1 Latrodectus geometricus | reverse complement strand
TATATATATATATATATATATATATATATATATATATATATATATTTCCTCTTTGCTGATACGGAAACTCCTGGAGGATTATTTCTTAACATTTAAGTAATTAAATCACTGAAAATGCTTATGCTTTATTTAATTAAAAGAAAAATGTTTTTTTAATTAATAAATAGAGCATTCTTTTAAGAACTGAAATATTTGAAGATTAACCATTTGAAAATTTTGAATTTAAAAACTGAGAATTTGAACATTTTGAAATCTAACATAAAATGAAATTCACTCAAATGTGTAAATGATTCGAATAACTTTTTCAATGACAAATTACTACAATCATGAAATTTTAATGGAAAGCTTTTTTCATAAATAAAAAATTGTGAGTATTATAAAGTAAATCATTTACATAATTTGATAAAAATTTTGAAATCTCACAGAAAATGAACGATTATTCAAAACAAAATTATTGATTGAATTTTTTATAGTAAATAAGATGAATCATAAATGCAGAATATTTTGCTCTGTATTTTATGATTATCTTGATTACTTGTTCTTTTTTATAAACTGTAATCAATTTGAAATATCAAAAATTTCTAATAATTGTTTCACATCTTTTTTCTATTTGCTTGCTCTTTCTGGGAATTATGTACGCTTCAATATGACGATAATTATTAACTCTGCTTAAAGCAGCTCCTAATGATCCTCTTCTCCCATAAGAACTTCTTCCGGCCATTAATAAGATTTTGAGTCATAAATTTGATCTTCAGAAAATCTTAATGGGCTTCATTTAAAATTTAAAGCTTAACAGCCTCCTGATTTAAATTCATAAATAGTAGAGACCATTGTTAAAGACATACCAATGATTATGTAATTTAATCACGGATTCAAACTACAATTTTAAGTTTTGTACTTATAAATAGCAATTAGGGTTCATTAATATTATCAATTTTTGAAATTGAAATTTTCACAAGATTTTTTTAAGTACATTAATAATTTCTCAGGATTTTAGCTTAGTTGTCTTCTGATAAAAATTAGAATAGTTGAAAAATAATTATAAAAGTTTATCGAATTAGTAATCAAATTTTCGTATGTGATTGCAGAATTCCTACACTAGTACTCTAAGAAACTTGAATTTATCGACATTAAAATGCTAACATTAATTAGAGATATTGATGTTGATTGGTCTCTAAAGAAGAGCACGGCATATTATTAAAAGAAACTAAAGAGGTAGCACTGGATAAAAGTTAATGATAACTCATACAATTTGCACATTTACAAGAAAGGTATAAGGTAGAGAAAGGCAAATGATACCAGGGACTAATAATATTTCCACATATATAGTCTATTCCTAGACGCAATTATGTGTACCTAGAGAAAGACATATGATTACATGGTTTGATAAAATTAGCACATTAAAGACACCAATTTAGTGTTACTAGAAAAAAACAAATGATTACATGCTTAATGATAATCACAGATTAAACACAGGTAAGCAAAGCAACGAATAAGACAGCAGCAGAAGATAGTAAAATGTGATACTTAGCTCATTTGAAATTATTCTGTAAGAATAAATTCATTACTATGTATATGCAAAATAAAATCATGTTAATTATTTTAAATTTCATTACGAGTCTTGTTTAAGTCTTCAATTTAAACAGAATATATGATTGTCTATAAGTTCTTTGCATACCCTAGATAATTGTTAGTATTTTGTACAGAATTTATAATACAGTACTGGCCACCGTAAATGCAATAACCTGAAGGAAGCATGCAAATAACATGAAATTTGCAACATATGTTAGTGGAGGTGAGATAAGCAATAGATTAGAATTTCAGTGCAGACACACTTCACGCTCACCTGTGGTGCCACATCAAAGCGTTACTGAAATCTTGTTGGAGATTTGAACGATTTTAAGTTCGACAAACTTTTTTTTTTTTTTTTTTTTTTTTTTTTTAATAAAAAGAAAAAAATTGCCTCGTAGAAAACAGTGATTATTTTTTTGATCAAGCATCCGAGTTTTACAGAGGAAGGATAGTGACCTACCGAGATTGTGGATTATCTTTCAGGGAAATCAGTAGTCATGTTAGACGAAACCAAACAGCAGTAATGTGGATATGTGATCGTTGGATGCAATTGGGCACGACAGACGTATTAGATCACAACCACCTCAGTGCACCTATTCACGTGATGGCAGGCAAGTTATGCGCATGGCAGAGACGGATCTCGCTCAGCCACGTCACAAAACACAGGACATTCAGTCTGTAACGCATCATCCAGTGTCTGCGCGTACCATTCAACGCCATTTACATCAGAGTGTGTCTGTATGCAAGACGTCCATTGCTTTGTCTACCCTTGATGCAAAACCACAGACGTTTCCACCGCAAATGGTGCGATAAACGAAAGATGTGGACTGCTGAATGGGATGAAATTGTGTTTACTGAGGAGTCACGCTTCTGTCTGCAAAACCACGATGGTCGCATTCGAGACTGGATACACCGTGACGAGAAGATGTTAGTAGCTGCGTTATGCTCCACTGCACAAGTCCTGCATCAGGTATTATGGTATGGGGTGGTATTGGATATCAATTGGATATCAATCTCGCCCTGCTCTAGTACGCATTGCCGGTACTTTAATCAACCAGCACTACATCTCCGAGGTGTTGGAGCCCACTGTCCTTCCTTACCTTCAGAGCTTGCCCACAGCCATATTTCAACAGGATAATGTGGGACCACCCTTGGCATTGTCCACGTGTTCTTCATCAATCGCTAGATTATGAAAACCGGCTTGCTCTCCGGGTCTTTGACCGATAGAAAATTTGTGGCCCACGGTTGCTCAATGATTGACCCAGATTATATCCCCAGCTGTCACACCAGATCAACTTTAGCAATGTGTGGACGCTGCTTGGTCTGCTGTATCCCAAGAACACATATAAGTTTCTTTGAATCAATGCCTAGGCATGTGGTAGCGGTTATCTCTAACAATGGCGGCTACTTAGGCTACTGATTTTGGCAGGAGCCTCACTTCACAGAATTCTATAAATTTAATCATTTGATACTTGCTCAACATATTATCTATAAAATAAAATTTGTCGTGATATGTCTTGTCTTTCTTGGTGTTGCAATTTGGGTGGCCAGCAGTGAACATTGCGCAGTTTTAGCTTTATCTTACAAGCACTGCACAATTAACTTAACAAAAAAGATATGAAGATTTCTAAAGCAAAATGATTCCATTGCCTTCAAAATGAAATATAGTAATCAAGAAAAGCTTATCGTTATATTTACAAAAATGCAATAGAATGATATTTATTGGACAATAACAAAAGTGCAATGCATTTATCATCACAAATAAAATAAAAAAATTAAAAATTGAAATTTTAATGAAAAATAAAAATTTAATTAATATACATAAGTCAATCAAATTTATAACTTTAAAGTATTAAATAATAAAGGTAAAATTACATATAAATATTCAGATCATAATTCAGAAGTAGATGATTGGTATATAGGACATTTCATGTTTTCAAGGTATTTTTTTTTTTCTTGTGTGTTTAATCGCAAATTGATGCTATACAGTCCTTTGAGTTGTCAATCACATTTATAAAAGGTGAAAGTTCTTCCCTCACCAGAGCTTGTAATAAGATCATTTGATTATTAAAATATAAAGTTATTTTTTACTAAACATATCTTCGGAAACAATTGGATAAACATATACATATAAATGTGTATAGGCTTTAATATTAAATTTTATTAAAAAAAATAATACTGTTTGTGATTATATCAAAATTTAAAATTCATATTTGTTCTTTAAATGCTAAAATATTAAAATTAATTAAACTAAGCAATGAAGCATATTCAACTGTTTAATATATTTCTGGGTAAATGACAATGTTTAAAAGAAATTCGTACTATTCATTAATAAATAAGAAGAAAAAATTATAAAAAAGAGAATGGGTCCATGGAAGAATACTTTCGCCATAGCTATGCTTGTCGATGAAACATAAAAGCAAATCTTAGTCACATAAGGTATACTTCTCATCAAGGTAATAGTACAGTTTGGGAAAAGACAGATGGCCAACAACTCCAACACGCACCGAGATTCTTTGATGGAAGAAGCCTCAGAATTACTATTGGAAATGTCCAAATTTCTACCTTTATACCACGACATACCTGAATGTTTGTGAGCTTCAATCAACCCATAGAAAGATGATGTAGACGAAAAAGTTTAGTAATTTATTTTGAAAGAAGGAAACTGTATAGCTATCCTATAGAAAATCAGCTTGATTTATGTATTCCATTTGAACCTGGTCTGTCTTTTCATAGAAATGAAGTTTTGTTTTCTTTTTGTACTGTGAGAATAAATTTTAGTAATATTCCTTAAAATTAAAAAATGGAAAAGAATTATTTTATATTAAATTATTATTATAAGCATTTAAATAGTTATTTTATGTATAAGGAATATTTTTACTACATTATGAAATGTTTTCTTTCAAATACCTTCGTATATTATTATTTGCTTGTACATTTATAACTAATTTTTTTTTCCTTTGAAACAGCTAACCTTTAACTTGTCTTATTCTATTAATATCATATCTATTAAAATCATATCAATTAAAATATTAGATGCCTAGATAAATGTTACAGAATTTATCTCAATGCAATTCAACACTAAAATTACAAAACTTTTGGCTAGTTGGGTGAAAATAATTTTATTGAATAAGTATTTAATCAGAATTAGGTTCTAATAATTTTTACGTTTAAACAACTTTTTGATTACAGATAATGATAACAGGTACTGAGATATGAATCTAAGAAAAAACACTTAAGTCTATGATGAAAATTTCAATAAAAATCAAAAACCATAATTATTTTACAAAGAAAGATTTATCTTTACATAACAATATAAATACAATTTACGAATAATATTCACTATAAATACAATAACATGCTCATATAGCTAAATAATCACTTAACATAATAGCAGTAAAGCATATTTCTTCCGAAAATGTTCGGTTTATAACAATTTGACATTTTAATGGCAGTGAATCATAAGTATTACAACAATCCATTACCACTATCCAAGGAATCATAAGAAATTCAATCATATGGTTATTTACCTCGTCCAAATGAGATAAATACAGTAAATTTTTTTTATTTACTAATTAATATTATATAATCTAGAATAAAGTAATCTTTAATAAATGTAATTGTTATTCCTCTATAAGCAACATACATTGATAGATCTTTTAGAAAATTGAAAATTATAGGATAAACTTTAATCACTTCAGCCTGATTAATTTTCTGCGTGATGAGTACGCTTCCTTGAAATCCGAAGAAGACACTTTGAGATGATGATCGAGTGACAGCTACTTCCAAATTCCACAATTAACTCTAATTGGATATGTTACTGAACACTACTATCATTTAATTCTAAATTGCTACATTTTCTAGTTGCGAATTACAAATCTAAATTGTGATAATATGGAAGTTAATGCTCTTTAGCCATGACATAGTCAAACTGGCGACGTTATCTAACAACTGAATATAATTCATTATAGTGTTATGTGAATATTGTGGCACAAATAGATTATTCCTATATTATATACTTTATAATAGTTTCCAATGGGAATTAAGTTAAATTCATAGCTTAATTTATTATTTTACGTATTGCGTTTCTTTGTTGTAAATAGCTTAAATATTAAACATTTTTCTTCTAAAAGCTTTGAAATTCAAATACTAGAAATTTTTGATACTGTTCAAAGTTTTAAACAACTAAATTTTTTCACGAAATAAGAGAACTTAAAAAGACTCGAAAAAACACAGCATCTCTAATATGAAAGCAAATTTCAATCTATTACGCCTTTATTGTATCTCCTTCATTAAAAAAACATAATTGAAATCTGTATTTAATGCCCAATTTATACATTTGGGATATTTTCTTATACACATTTTACAATTACTGATAAATCTCTGAATACCAATTTTAGTCACAAATTTATAATAATTTTAGTATTTTATTTCATATTCAGAGAACATTTTTTCTTAGGAGGTATCTAAAAAAGGACATATTTTTAAAATTTCAAGAATCACTTTTAAATTGAATACTTACTTTAAGTCTAATAAATGCATATAAATGAAGGAAAATATGATGATCAATATCTACGTAGTATTAATGTTAGCACTTATTAGTAAGCAAATTTGCTCAAGAAACATTAAAGAGAGAACTCGCTCCCCTCATTAGAATTATAAGCAGCCAAATTAATGACCATTTCTATTCATGTTAATCAATTAGAAAAGTATTCTTTTCATTAAGGTACATCTTTTCAGGTTTGCTAATTTAGTCTAATTAATTCTCATCCAAGGATTCTTTACAAAATTGGGTACTGTCGAAACAAATTAATATTTCTTAAAAGAAATCTGAATTTAATATCTTATGTGTACACATCAGACTATAATGAAACTTAGGTTAAAAAAAATTCAACAGAAGATTTTACAATAAAGTGTATTTGCTTTATTAAATTTGTAAAGCTGTTACATTTTCTACAAAGGTGAAAGGAAATTAATGTGAGGCAATATAAATTTGATAGAAATATAAAATAATGCTTAAAAGCTTTTAGAATTTTAATAGATATTGTGTGTTTCATAAAAATATGTAGAACTTAAAAAAATAGTTTCAACTTTTTTTCCAACTATTACAATATGACTCATCAAGATAATTTAAATATGTATTTAATTTGATTGATAAGAATGACTTTGTTGCTGAACAGAACTTCCCGAAGCGGAAGATTCCATATTTGTTCGCTTCCACTTACTGAATCATGGAAGGTTAATTTTTTCTGCTACAATATATGTTGGTTTTCTACTAGTAATTTTTCCAGGTTTCCTCCCTTGCAACATTAGAATATGACCCACGTAAAAGTATTTGAAGAAGAGTATAATTATCGTGTATTCTGTCTTACTCTGCATTTTTCTGTTAATCTATACATTAGGTGAAATCAAAAGCTTATGCTTAAAACGCACTGATGAAACAAAAGACGATTTAAGAAATATTTAAGATAATTTAAATCATTTCAAATATCAGAATCCTTTACAGTTCAAAATATAAAAAATGAAACAAGTTATGCAAATAAATCATATTTGTATAAGAAATGCTTGAGAGATATATACCTCAATACTAGAAGCCTTGCAGTACTGATGTACATATTGATAATATCAAACGAGAAAAGAAGCTATCATTAAATAGAAGCCTAAGTACAATATGATGCTAAAAAATTAGTACGAAAGGTAATCATAGATTCTAGTTGCTTCAGATGTATATTTATTAAAATTTAATTTTTTCCATTGCTAAGGCATGCATAATTGCTTAGAATCAAATCAAAAATATTTTCTTATTTCCCCTCATATTTATTCATATTCTTTTTCAAACGGGTAAAAATGTTGCAAGTCAATTTTAAACGTAATTATACCATGAAAATAAAATCTTATGTTTCCGAATTTTCAATTTCCCGAATACAGAATTTTGATTCAATAACCTTTAGACATATATTAATTATTTTTATTTCTTGTGTTCACAATGCTTAGGTATGACTCAGTAAAACGTTTATCACTTAATGAGATTTTTAGTTAATTCAACAAAAAAGAACTTACTTAAATACAAAAAATACTTTAGATTATTGGAAGACAACTAATTAATTTTTTTTTAAATTAAAAAATGGAAGTATCATTTGAATAATTAAAACAACATAAATTAACAAATGTTAACATAAACTTGAAAACACACTTCCAGGGGAAAGTTAGAGGCAGCATTTTTAAATATTTTTGTTTGTCTTTAAAAATTTTATATATTTATTTTATATTGGGTAACAAAAAATAATGCTAAAAAATAATTATATTGAAAATGGTAGCATAATTACAGATTAAAATACGTTAAAATATTTTTTCTGATTCACAGGAATTAAACAGGAAGCAAATTAAGAATAAGTGAGTCACAATCTGTATAACTTAAAAATACATATCACAACAACATATATAACATAAAAATGTTACAGAAATAAAGGTAGATAAAGAAAAATAATGGATAACATATTTGATAAATATTATTGAGAAACCCCCCCCCCCAACTCCTTTAATCAAATCTTGAACTAGTCTGGTTCTCATTGGCAAAATGTGTGTTTAGTGAATAACAACATTCAAACAGAATAAACAAGCTGCAAACATTAGAATCGACAAAAAAGTATTTATAACTATCAGAATTGTCAGAATTTAAGTCTTTTGCTCACTTGAAATAATAACAGTATTTGATCAAGAATTAAGTGTTTTTAATTTTAAACAAAATTAAAATCTAAATATATACTAAGATTTTTACTTAGTTTATTATCTTTAAATATGTAATTCATTACTAAATTTCAGTTCAAAATAGATTTCTTTTAAATGAATATTCTGTCGCAGTGAAATTATTATATACCATAAGAATTATCAGATGGAAAATTCGAGAACTATTTTGGTTAAAATTAAATGTCACTAATTAAAATTTGTGTCCTATTTCAATCATATAGAACTTTTATCTAATTAACAAATTAGAAAGTATGTATTTTCAATTCCGAGAATTCTAGAATACCAAGAATACCTTCTCTTATTAAAATTTTCGTCAACATGGTATAATGTTTCATTTTTCTCATTTTAAGTCAATGGTATGAAAGAGGAGAATTATATTTCAACATATTGTTCATATTAATTAATATTTAATTAATTTTAATTACGTGCTTCTTTTAATACAGTTGATTCTTTTATTACATCAACGTCCATTCGAAATTGAATAATCGCATAGATCAGATTCCCTTCTTGAATGTGAGAATGCAGTGAATAAAATATTTTCTAAATTATACAAGATAAACAAGAAAGCTTTTGCTGTTTTTAATGGTCCAGTAAATATGACTTAAAGGAAGTGTAGTCTTTTGTTAGTCCTCGAAGTAATTGCCATCTGGATTCGGCATCTTCTGCCAACGTATTTCCAGTTGTACAATTGCCTTGGGGTGAAACTCGAGGGTTTTGTACGCAAAGAAATCCCTGATTGCTTGCCACAAGTCTGCTTCCTTGGTGAAGGATTTTCCATGAAGATGATTGTCCAGGGAATGGAAGAGACGGTAATCTGATGTTGCAAAGTCAGGTGAAAAAGGAGGAGAGCACAAAGTCTCCCAACCAAGTTGCTTTATGTTACTCTTGGCCACCATCACTTTTTATTTAAAATTTAGATACTACAATTTACTTAAATTTTTAATAAATAATATTATTTTAATTTTTAAAATTTTTTTTTTATTATTCTTTTAATTTTTTATTATTTTAATTTTAATTTTTTTTATTATTAAATTTATAAAATTTTTATTACATTTCAAATTTACAAGAAAAGTGGTGTTTTATTGAAAACAAAAATTACATTTCACGTAATAATTCTCAGCCCTTTTCCAGAGAAGATGATATTTCAACATAGCAAAATGAAAATAGAAAAATTTTCTTGTTATATTTTAGAATAAACAATATGAAAATGTAATATATTCTAAGGTAACTTTGCGTTTTATTACAAATATAAAACCAGTAGAAAATCATTTTAAAATTTTTATGTATATTTTTACAAGTCATATATTCATGTACTGTAAAATTCTATTGAAAAACATTCTTCCAATCATTTATGAAAATATTTGAAATTCATTTTTAAGGATTCATAGAACAAATGTTAGTATACTACATAAATTTCATTCACAAACTATAAGGAATTCTATGATCCAAAAATACTTAATTCAAAATGTTGAAGTGTCATTTTTGAATGAAACTTTATTTTCAATTTTCTTTTATTTTAATGCTAAAGCAAATAAAAATTTTTGAAGTAGGTAGGTTTTTGTTTCAAATAATGACTTTGATATTGTATTTTTTTTATAAAAATCTGAAAATTTACTTATTTATATTGGTATTTCTATGTTTAACATTGTTTAGCATATAATGTGTGTCATTTTCCCATTATTTTCAGTTGAAACTTTTAATAAATTTAATTTTACACTTGAGATATTTTTTCTTAAATATTAAATAATTTAATTCAGGTATCCAAATATTTATTGTAATATGTGCCTGCCACCTTTTTATTTTAAATTTTTGCCATCACTCATTTTTGCAGACCTTTTACGATGATCAGTGATGATAAATAATTCATCAAATAGCAGTCAAAGCTGTTTAAAAATTGCCATTTATTCAATCAAATTCAGTAGCGTTTCATTTAAAAAACTGTAAATTATTTAATATGTCATTATATTTGATTGGTGAAATCAACAGCCGAATAGCTAAGTTTTGAATATTCAATTATTTTATTAAATATTCAAAACTTAGATATTCGGCTGTTGATTTCAGTATTCGATTTATCGATTATTTTGTGTGTTCGAATTATCAATTATTGACTATGTTGTTTATAAGAATTATACCACTTAGCTAGTTATATAGCTTAAAAATAGTCTATTGAGTGAGGCCAATGTAGGTTAATGTTATTTCCGACTTAAGATATTGAAGTATTAACCGGTGAATGCTTCAATATCCTAAATCGGAAATAACTTTAATCTCTCACAAACAGGAAAAATTGATATGCTAATGAAAATGTGAATACGATAAAATATATATAATATATTATTTACACACATTTTTTCAACATTTTAACCGAATACATCCTATTTTTTTTTTCATCACATGCAAAATTTTTCTTGTGAAATTTTTCTAACACTTGTGATTTTAGTATTTCGTATTTTTTTTTATTTCCACGTAAAAATAGAATATAATTGAAATACATTTAATCAAAGAGGCATTATTCTCTGAAATATAAATATAATTGCAACAAAAGAAAAAATGTATTTAAAAATAATTTTTTTTTATATCAAATGAAAAAAAATTATGGAAAGAAACAAACTTTTCTTTTAAATAATTTTTATCGTAAATTGTTATAAGAATGTCCACCAGTGTGTTTTATACACTTCGTAAGTGACACGCGTATTTTTCAGGTAACATCAGTAAAATAACATCTTCAAACAATAATTTTGGTTTGGTTTACTTAAAAAGGTATAAAAAAACGTTGATGCCTCCCAATTTCAATTAAAAGGATAAACGATATTTTTTGCAATTGTACTAATTCACATTTACTAATGTATATAAATGTATATAAATCTGAAGTTTTTCTTCTTGAAGAGTTTTGCATTACTTTTTCTGACTCTTCGAAGTTTACAATCTACATTAACTCGGCAGATTATAAATATCACAGCATGATATATTTTTAGTAAAAGTTAATCCCCTTAGAAAATAATATAATATAAATCACCAGTCTTAATTGATAAACTTTGTAGCCAACGAAAAGTTTTTTTTTATATCTTAAATAACATAGTTATTTCATTTTATTCTTTTATATTTAAATTATATTCTTTCTATTGCAACCAGTTAAAAACTATTCATATTATGAAATTTGGTCTGACTTTTTTCTCCGTAGGGGAGTTTTATTTTTGCATATGACAACTTGTTAAACATTTAAGGTAGGATTCGAAACTATCAACTGTTGAACCGAAATCTAGAGAGCAAACGATTCGATTACTAGTTTGGCATTGTGAAATAAAACCCTATTATGGAGCAATATTATAATAAAAACATTAAGGTGTCTGTTCTCACTAAAAATAATGCATTACAACAATTCCGCATACTTTATAACTGCATTATTGCAGTTACTAAAAGAACATGATATAGCCAAGCAGAATTTTGTGTTATACAAAAATATCCTTTAATACAATTGATAAAGTTGATAATTTTTATTTAATTTCGCATATGAAGCTGAGACATATTTTCAATAATGAAAGCCATTCTTACTTATGTGTACAGTAAGAACTCCACAACACATTTAAATTTCTCAAATTAGATCGATAATGTCAATAACCTCCAATCACCAATAATTCGCTCTCACATTAAGGAATTTTAAGGCTTATTCTATAATGTTATCATTCGCACATTAAGGCTCATTCTATGGAGTTATCATGTATTCTTTCTCGTCGATAACTGAAAGATACTGAATAAGTTTTAGAGATGAAGAAAGAGTAAAAAATGGCAAAAAGCAGAATGAGGAACGGAAGCTTTTACAATACATGAGTTGCTATGGCAACTCCTGTGACGTAGTTGAGCTGTCACTGGATCTTCGCGAAAGAGGGAATAAATAATACATATATAGATATATTGATATAGATAGGTGGATATTTGAAAAGCAATTGATAATTTCAAGAATAATAATCCCTTTACTTTATGAGAATCACCAGGTGAGGAAAAACATAGTAAGAAATAAAAAGCATTTCTGTTGAAAACTAACTCCACTCAACTCAAACTTTACTGAGTGTTTGAAAAAATGTGTTTTAGAATCATTTTTTGTACGTCATTTTTTTTTCTTTTAAAGTTATTTACTTCCAAGTAGCTCCTTTAAAATATGAGTATTAATTTCTCCAATTATCTAAAAAAAATAATTATTTATGAATTTTAAATTATATTCCTCATTCAAAAAGAGAGAGAGAGGTTTATTTTCTCATGTAAAATTAATATAAATGAAAGAAAGCCATAAAAGAATCTACTTAAAACTTTTTAAGTTTCCAGTTGTCTTAGATTCCCAGTTAACTTTAACTACTTTATGAAACAGGGGAATAAAATTTTACTACTAATTATTGGTGCGCAATTTTTTGAAACTTATATTTTATGATTGAAATGATAAGAGATTTAATTAGCATGCAATACGCTTGGCTTAAGCTATTCAAAACTTTAATAATTTTATTAAGTATTTTGAAACTGAAATAAAAATATCATAATCCTGCTTTTTCCAATGTTTTGTACAAAATATGAATTTGGCTATTACGAGGCAGTATGAAAGTTGAAAAGAGTAATACATTATGTTGTATCGTTATTCTGTAGCTACGATAAAATTTGAAAAGATCTTGAAATAAAAAATTAACTAACTGTTTTCTGTTTTCGCTGTAACTGTTTAACTGTTTTCGCTTTTAAATGACTTAATTGCGTATATAAATTATTTGAATTCTGGGGAGTACATTATGCATCACTAATTATCAATCGCTAAAAAGTTAACCTTTAAAAATTAATTGATTAGGCTAAGAAAAGGTTTTGATATAAAGCTCGTGTATTTTCATATTCTAATCCCAAAAATATTTAAAAATTTATTACAATAGATCTATTTATTAGGTTATGCCAAAACTGTATAGTTAACAGGAGAAATGGAAAGTTATTTTTGGCTTAAGTTTCGTATATGAAGTAACAAAATTTAATTTGAAATGGCGTTGTAAATAAGGCCCTAGTTCCTAACCTTAGATTGATAACTTAGAATATTTTTAATGTTTCAAAGACAAATCATTCAATTTAAAATATCATTTAAATTTCAAAATAAATAAAATTTTAAGAATTACCAAAATACAAAAAAAAATTTAATTTGACTAAAGTGAACTGAAATGATTATTTTAATGTTTGTCAACCAAAGAGCTTTACTGTTAGAATTTCACTTCGTGTAATCAATTCCTATTTCGAATGAATGAAGGAATTGAATTCCAAAAAATTGATGATAGATCAGTTTTCTATGTAGTAGTATGTTTTAGAAAGTCTTGAAACTAAATTCCATACCATTTTTCTTACAATACTCCCGAAATTTAAATCTGTATATTCTGACTTCTAGAAATATTTCAGTTATCATCGTTACACAATTATGTTACTAATAGCTCTATGTGAGCAGAAATCATATACTTAAAAGACTCTCAAAAAATTCCACATAGAAGTTGGTTTTATGAATCAAAATAAATAATTAATATAAGACTTCCAATTTTAAATAAAGGCTTTTTATTTCATATTTCCTGAGAAAAAACCCTTCTTATCTCGATCATACCCTATATATAAATAATATAACAACAAAATTTGAGGAAAAGCCAGCAAAAAAGGAAACTTTAAATGAAGTCGAAATCATAGTGAACTCTTAATAGTCCTTTGCGTAATTTCATAGGCCTTGATTTATTATTAATAATATTGATTCATAATTAATGTCTATAACTTTATTAATCATCAGTAAAAATTCATTGCACTTTTCTATTTTATTTCTGTGTGATAGATGTTAAAACTTCTGTTTATATAACATCATGAATGTGATATATTAAATTAATTTACCAATTGCAAAATATATCTCTATTTATCACAGCACACAGTTTGAATAAAATTAACAAATTAGAATAAAAGCTCTTTCGCAAACAAATGAATGAAAGGTATCGTTAAAACAAACTTATCAAAAATAATAGGTAAAACGTATTTAATCATTGACTCGCAAACATTTAATTGCAATTTATCCAATATTTGAGGCATTTAATTTAGAGCCAACCAATCGAGTTCCAAACCAAAAAATAATTTCATTACCTAAATATAAATTAAAAGTTTGCTTATCTATTGCTTCCTCCCACTGGCCCGTGCGAATTTTCTCTCTTTAAGTTTATTGAGCTGTGGTCTAAATTAGTTTGATCACAATCCTCAGGAACTGAAAGCGAACTCTCTCGGCCTATTGTGTCCTCGTAATCCGATTTGGGAAACCCTGCGAAAAGTTTCCAACAGAAGCTTTTCAAATGCATTTAAGAGTGTTCATTTCCAAGCATTTCCTACATTTCCTCCGATGATATAATGGAGGAGATTGCTCCTCTTTCAATAGTGCAGAAATTATTTTGGCTCAGATTTTAGGAGAGGCTTGGCATTCATTTTAACTGATATATCTTGTGCAAATTTTAAATCAAATGAAAATGGATTTTCAATGTTATTTGAAGGAATTAAGAATATTCAGCAAGAAGAACTTGCGTTTTTAAATTATTTAATATTCAAAATTTTATTAGGGGTTGGTAAAAATCCTTTGTGCTTTTATCAACAAATAATTACACACAGTAAAGGTATTGTTTATTTTAAAATATATTAGCTCAGACTTTAGGAAAAGACTTAGACATTCATCTTAAGGGATATATCTTCGGCAAATTCTAAATGTTTACCCAAATGAAGTTGTATTCTGCTATATTATTTGAAAGTGTTATAAATATATTTAGCAAGAAAATGCTTACGTTTGCGTTGTATTTAATGTTTAAAATATGATTAGTGTTTGGTAAAAATTTATTGCCCATTTTGCTTTTTATTGATAAATGATTGAAGTAACTTCATACATTTTTAATTATATTGACTCAGACATTAGGAAAAGACATATATAAGCATTCATATTAAATAATAACTTTTCTAAAAATCTTAAATTATGCAATTTAAAAGGATTTATCAATATTATTTGAAGGTTTAGAAATATTTACCTTGAAAAATACTTGCTTGTGATAACTTAATATTAGAAATAATTTATTTTGCGCTTCAGTTTTATAGGTAAATAATAACAAAAAATATTTTTGATTCTTAATACTTATTTTGACATAGACATAATAAGTATAAAGAATAAAAAATTAATAATAATGATGAAATAACTAATAATGATTTATTTTAGATTGAAATCACAGTTTTCTCAGAAATTTTAATAGGAAATCAGAGTTTGTAATGTGTCTTTTGTGCATTTTATTTTTATTGCTTGATAAATCAATACTATTATTTAAAATTTAAAATTAGATTTTTTTGTTATTATGCTTCTTGTTTTTTGTAATGATTTGTGCTAATGTTTTTAACAATCATTATTTTAGTGAGTTTCTTTTTTTTAGTATATTTATACAAATTAATGCTTAATAGATCTATTGTTATTAGAGTATTACTAATACAATCAACTGCTATTATATTTCCTGACAAAATCAATAATATAAATGTTTAGAAACCAATAAATTATCAACAAGATATTTATATTTAATATTTATTCTTATTAATATACAATAGAAATTTAACTGATTAAATTTGGCATGAGTAAAAATAAGGAAGAAAGAAACGAAATGCTTAGATAGTTATAGAAAAATTAATTAAGGGTCAATATATTATTTTTGATTTAGAAAATGAATTCTTAAATTAAATTATTTTTTCACGATGAAATCTCAATTTCTTGAGACAGAAGTTAAAATAAAGAAGGATTTTAAGTTAAAACATAAATCAAAGTAATTAAAGAAATAAATAATGTTAAATTGTTGCCTAAAAATTTATACAACACTGATCATAGTTACTGACAATGAAGTATTTTTAAAAATAGGACAATAAATAGAAATCATATGGGTGAAATAATTGAAAACAAAAATTAAGCCGACACTTTTACCTTCGTTTCAGAATTAAAATTTAAAAATAAAAACAGGTACTATAACTATGTAAGAAAAAACAATAGTAAATATTTCTATGCATTCATTTCCTAAATAAAATAGAGTTTAAAGCAATATACTGATTGAATTTTCCAGTGTAAAATTCAATAATTACAAAGACAATTCTATTTAATAATAGAATTTTCTATTCATAGGGATTTTATTTTACTTAGATACTTTATTCATACAGACGTTTATCTAAATAAAAATTTATTTCCTCATTCAAGCTACAAATAAAACTAATTTTAATATTAAAATAGTCTTCTAAATAATCATATCAATTTTTATCTTATTTGAAACGTTTGTATTTATATTATAACACTTTTTGTGAAACCCGAGAACTTAATTTTTTAATGAATTTTTTAAAACCAAAAAACATTTATAATTGCGATATATTTCTATATTACAAATGCATGATAAATTTATTTTGAAATAACGATCACAGTCAATTAATGAGAAGCAGAATGATTTTTGGTACAGAATGATGAACATTATGACATATAATGTAGTATATTTGTATATTGACGTTTTAATTTATAAAAATTTGTTCTAAGCATTTGGTGCATGATATTTGATATTTTGTTTGGTATTTGCTGCAGAATGTAGAATATTCTTCGAATATCCCGTTAAGTGCAGAAATATGTATCAAGAAAAATCAGGATGCCAGTGTATTCAAGAGGAGTTTTTTAATTCTAACATTCATTCAGCTTTTTAATTCAAATTTTCATTTATCATTGATTTTTTTGATTGACAAATGGACAAGCTGGTTTTTGAAAGTGTGCTTTAAAATTACAAGAATTAATTTTCTTCTTATTTAAAATACTTATATGAAAATGTTTGCACTCCTGTTATATTTTACAGCAGTATTCCTTGAAATGTTAGTTATGATTAGTTAAAAGTGAGTTCATTGATATTTAATCTAAAGAATATATTCAACTTTTTACCCAAGAAAATCTAACTAACTGCAGAAATATATTAAAGAAAATCTCAAGATGTAAGGTATTCAAAAAAAGTTCTTAAATTTCAAACCCATTTATATTTCTTTGATCAATTGGCACGCTTCTTTTTGAAAAAATGCTTTGAATGTACAGGATTTTTTTAAAAAAACTTTTTGGGCTTTTAAACTATTTATTTTAAACTCCTTACAAAAACAATTTTTTCCTAAAGATGCTCGTGTAAGACTCATTTACAAAAATATTTAAAAATTAAAATCGGTAGAAAAAGAACACAACACGTTTTTATACACGTGCTAAAACTTTTTATTATATACTAAAATTTTTATTCATAACCAAAAAATAATATGTACAATACATTTTTTACAATTATTTGATATAAGCATTTTAAAAAAGTGTAACTACTTCAAAGTCAAAAGTGAAAAGATTTCTTAAATTACAACATTTCTATAAAAAATAATACTTTGAAATATTATGAAAAAAACATTTATATTAAAGTTTTATTTTAAAATAAATGAAAACTATTTTCATCTTGTTTATCATTCTACGATTACTATTGACTAATTTGACCTTCTAGCTGATATGGGCTAATCTGACCCTCTAATGAATTCTAAAATTTAATGTTTGAAACACTACGAAGACCCCCCATCCAAAGGGAAATTGTATTCACAAATTGAAGACTACAATGCTAACCATTCAGTAACAACCTTCGCAAATCATTATGGTAATGGGTTTGGTACGTGTATTTGAACACATCTGTCAAACTCTGTTCATACATTATGAGTGACTTTTTAATTATGAAATATAAATTTTCATTTTATTTAATACAAAGTAACATATTCATTATTTTAAAATGACACAAAAATTATTGAAAAAAAGAAAAAATTTTTCATATACTGGGTTATTTATAATTAAAATATTAAACAAGAGTGAAAGTGATTCTTCAACTATTTTCAACATTCATAGCCGTTACAAACATTTGGTTTAATTCACTTTTTATCCTGTACGTACTGAAATTTAATTTTGAACAATAGATTATAAATATATTAAATGATTTCCTAATTCGACAACTCTATCACTTGCTGGGGTAATACTTACTAGAATAGATGTAAGTGAAAAAGAACTTTTTTCCTTATGAGAAATATTCCCATTTATAAAATGTTTGAGGTCATTTATACATAATACATTTTTTTGTTAAAAAATTTACAAAGGTGTACAAATTTATTAGCTGACCTAAAACATTT
>JAPDSC010033996.1:0-31461 GCA_026290005.1 Latrodectus geometricus | reverse complement strand
TATATATATATATATATATATATATATATATATATATATATATATATTATAGAACAAACTGTAATTTATTCTATGTAATGTATTTCTGTAATACTTGATGTAGGTTTTGTAAAACTATTTTATGTCATACCAAAACGAGAATAGTACGAAATATTAAAAATATAGAAAATCCATCAAAGTATTTATTATTTAAGTTCAGAATTAATAAATCTAAACATTAAATTTTAATAATGGGTTTGTTTTTTCTTAAATATTCAATTCCAAATGTATTTTCTTTTCTGAAGTAAGATTCTGCAAATCTGTTTCATTAAGAATAAAATTCAGTTTAATTTCGAATCAACAGTTTTGACAACACAGAATTCCTAATACTGGATGCTGATAAAAAAAAAAATCGTTATTTTTCATTTAGAATGTTTGTCCCTTCTGGTGAATCTTTTCACAAATATTTCAATCTAATCACATACAAAAAGGAAATCAAACTGAAAACTCTCAAGCACTTACGCCATCTGTTGTGCAATGCAGAAAGCAAAAACAGCAATTGCATCTGTCGTTGTTGAAAAGTTGACTTGTGTGAAATCTTCTTCTCATAATAGTATGCCTCATCAGTGGGCTACATTTTCATTCTATCGACAATTTTATCCACCATATCGAATAACTTAAAGGATGAAAACTTTTATAAGGAATTTTTTATAACATCTACAGCATTTTGTATACCATGAGAACTTTTATTATAATCATCAATATTCCCGCGTTGCAAAATAAGGGCTCAGAAAACTCACAAGTACTCACTACTATAGTAATTTATGCAGTCACAGTGAACCTAACATCTCCTTTTATTTAACAAGGGTTTGAATCGAACTTGTGAGATTTTTCTAAAAATAGCACATTCTTTCTACTAGATCGCGTTTGTAGTACTAACTTTAAAATGTGCCGCCCAACCTGTCTAGTGGTTAGAGTAACTGACTACGGATGGAGAGGACTTGGGTTCGAATCCCAGCTCAGGCATGGATGTATTTTCTCTCTCTCTCTCTGTGTTTCTTGGCCTTTCCTCAGATGATGGAGAATGTGGCCCATCCTATAAACGAGTTTTGGTGGTGTGGCGTGGGCGATGCTACTCGTACCTCCGTGACTTGGTTCACAGGTGCCCACCGAGTAACGATAAAATAAGTAGCAGTTTAGGGCCTTGTTGCGGCAAATGGGCTAATTTACTTACTTGCTCAAGGGTGCCCACCATTAGAAATAAAAAAAAAACTTTAAAATGTAGTTTTCGTATTGGTATGTCTCCTAGCAGAGCCGACACCCTTGCGTGAATAATTTTGGTTGGTGATAAATTTCGCCAGTCTTGGTAATCCTACTTTGAAGCTCTAGATATGATAAACCTAATTATTTTTGGAATTCTCTTATTTTGTCATTTTGTTCTGCCTTAGAGCTTTTTTTTTTTTTTTTTTTTTAGCTTGTCACCAAGGGCGTCGGCTCTCCAAAATTGTACCCCGATTAAAATCAATGTTTTGTTAAAAAATTTATTTCTCAAATTTCACATTAAGTATTTCGATATAAATACATAAGTTTTCATATGACTGACATTTAGAGATATACTAATGATTAATGTATTGATGAGTAATTCTCATTAAGCTCTAATTATCGCTAGTGTTTAATTAAATATCATTTAACTATTTAATAATAATTTCAAACTAATAATTCTTTAAACCAATGTTATCAGTCAATTATTTTTAATCATAGCTGAAGAATATTCAAAATACCTAAGATTGAAAATTCAAGGAGTAATAAATACAAAATTTTGATTAATTAGTAAATTTGGTTAAATTTAAGTCAACATAAAATTATTTTTATTTAACGTAAATTTATTCTTTATTTCATGATTTGTTATATATTTAATTAACATTATTACATAATTTTTAAGAGATTTTATTAGTATATTATATGATAGAGAATTTAATATTTTTTTTACTGTCAGTAACTTAATAAAATTTTTAATTAAGTATAAAATTTTATTTTAAATAGAGCTATGTTAAATATTTTCATGCATTAATACTAAATTTATGAAACATGATTTTAAAATTTTCGCTTTTAAATATGACTTACGAAAATCATTCTTTGTTAGTTCTTCAGAAAAATTCACTGAATCTTTGCTCTTACTAATGAAGACAAATTGTCGAAGCTTTAAAAGAACGAAGCAATAAATTGGATATTGATATGTGTCACTAATTAACAAACAAAGTGCACACGCTTTTCTAACAATTACAAAAATTAACAATTTAGTAATAGATTCACTTGCATTTAAGACAAATAGTCTGTATTTGAAAAATATCGGGGAATAACCCTACAAATTTAATTCTTCTACCATCGGAAATCGACTGTTTCTGGAAAAGAATAAACTATAAAAGCACTCCAACCTGAAAAGGAGGTTGAAAAAACTAAGTAAAAGGAAGCTTTCTAATTGCTCTACCGGGAAAAGAGGCATATCCGAAAAGTTAGAGGGTCTGATAGGAGCTACGAGGACCTTTATTGGACATTCTCTTGTTTATGTGACACCCTAATTGACAGTTTAATGCGTTTTTTCGCCCCGTCTCGTAATAGCCGGCCGTAAATTTAAGGCAGCCAGGATAAAAGTCCTCCTGCGGAAGTTTGTGAAAGTTTAATAGGAGAAAATGATGTGAATATGCGGGTTCTAATTGTAACGGGAATGAGCAGGACACGCTATAATTAATTTCGGCATTCCGACAATTTCTGCATCCAGTCTGTTGTTGCCTTGGTGATAAATACTGTACGAAGTCCGCTGTCTTGTTAAGTAGTCTTTGAAACTCTTTGGTTAGTATTTTTTTTCAAGCCACACACTTTTGATTGCTGATTATAAAGAGGATAAATTCAGAGATTTTTCTCTCTTTGGTGTTGGGAATTCTAATGTCATGTAATTATTTATATACGTGTACAGACTTTCTAATTATTATGGGGAAAAAGTTATCCATTATTTTTTCGGTAGACGTCTGTAGTGATCGATATCTCTTGAGGTATCTATCAAACAATTTCAGATTTATGTCGTTGAAAAGCTGACATTTGACACTAAAGTATCCTCTTGCGGTTTTTTGTTTGATTCATTCAGTTACGAGTACAAGGTTTTAAAAATGGAAGACAACAAACAGAAAATTCGATGCGTTTTCGTTTTTCTCTTGCAACGGCGAAAAAGATAGCCGGGTGGCTAAAATTGTGAGAGGTGTTTATCGTCCTCTATAAGACTGTAACAACCAGTTACGTACAATTTTTGTTTCGTCGATTCCGTTCGGGTATTTTTGATGTTAGAGATGCACCTCGCATGTAGATACAGCATCATCGAGAATGTCTATAAAATATCAAAAATGATCGAAGTTAACCGCATGTCAGCAGTCGTAACGCGCAAGACCTAAAAATCTACATGAAAGCTGTTTTAAACCTTTTTACGAAGTGAATCCAAAAGAAGTTACATAAAGTTCACGTAGAAATAATGGATTTCTTTTTCCCCAAACTAATATTTGTCTTCAATCAGAACTCATTGGAAAATATTAAAATTGTTTCCATTTAACATTTTTAATTAATTAATGAAATGAAACTTAATTATTGTATATAATGCCAAGAAAGTATTTTTTATGAAAAATCTAATAATTGTGATCAAATGGTAAAAATTAATGAATTTACAGATACAGAGGCATTAATCTCTACCTTAAAATTTTTTTCATATCATGAAAAGCAAGAAATGATTTTTTTTACTGTTAGTGAAGATAAAGAACAGAGTTACAGATGAAAATGATACACATTGTTGCGATGATTTATCTTTAATTCTGTAATTTATGTTAACTAAAAATATCGATCCGTGTCTCGAAACAAACTGATATATTTAATGGACTGATTAATTGTTAATATATGAAACACTTTTTGGGATACAGGAATGTATTTTTATTCAATTTACAATAAGCTATTGGGAACAATATGCTTAAGCTATGGAATCAATATGAAGTATATGAAGTAAAATGAGAAGTGGAGTTGTTGTGAACGAATAAAAAAATTTTAAATATGTATTTGATATATTGAGGAATGAAAAACTTGTATAACACTTCTTGGGATAGAACCAGTTACTTTTATTCGATATAGGTTAAGATATTTGAATGAATTTACATAATCTAATGAATCGATATGATGTATGAATTAAATGGAAATTGATACTGTAATGTAGGGATCTGTTCGCGATAAATGTATAACTGATAGTGATTGGTTGGTTGGTTGGTTGGTTTTAATGGTGCAAGGTCCAAATAAGGACAAGCTGCGCCAATAACTGATAGTGAAGAATGAACAAAAATTCGCAATGCTTTGTGGGACACATCATGTATTTTTTACTCGGTTTTTTATTAAGCTGTTGCCATCATAACGGATTAATATAAGAAAGAAATTTGGTTCATTATAGTTTTGGATACAAAACAATGTTGTTGTTGCACATCCCCGAGATTAGCGGAACAAAAATCAAGTTTATAAAACTGTGCTCCCCGAAGAAGTCCAAAACTGAGAGTGGATTGTCAGTAAGGTCCTGCCTGCACAGGCCCAGATAAGCAAGAATGTGTTCAGGAGAATCCTCTTCCATAAAACACTTAGTGCACACTTAAAATTGCTTAGGCCCTCAGAGAACATTAAGCCACAAAACAATAAACATATTTGATAGAAAGAGAAGACATAATGCATCACACAATTTTATAGATTTTTACAGGAAATCTGAAAAAGCCAACAAAACGTTGTTATTGAATAATGAAATCATAATCATATATTTCAATTTACAATAAATGAAACAATATAGTAGCTCAAAATTAAAAAATTTCAAAAATCTAATTTTATATAAAAAGGCTAATACCCTTCGGATACATAAAATGTTTTAAAATATGTCTTCACTTAATAAAGCATAACATTTTCTTAGTTTTTGTTAAATCTATTTTTACCAAATGCTGCTCAAAATTCCTAAAGACTAATATTTGTTGATTGATATAATAAAACCCATCATTTTGCTCCATTTTTATAAAAATATATCTTTTTTAATATTCTAGTGATGTAAAAATATCCTGCTTAATCCAACAATGCATGATTCCGTTCATTTTGTTCTATTTTCATGAAACAATGTTTTGGTGGTATTCTTATGATAATATATAGTATCTAATTATGGATAAGAAACTATAAAATCTTTACATAAGTTCTTTCATTTTTATTTTAATGTAATGTAACATTTAGTTCCTCTCTTTTAAAGATTTTCAGTATTCAAAGAATTTTTTTTTAATATAGTAGATATAAAATCACAATAAGAACTTGTCATATGTGTTTGGCAAAATTTTTATTTTTATATTAAATTACATTTTTGAGTAAAATATTGCGCGTTATATTATTAATTTATAATTAAAAAACATATATCTATTTTCATTCATCGAGCGTATCATTCTAAATACGAATTCCATATTTACAATATTATATACTGCAATTTTCGGTTAAGCAATTAGTTTTCAAAACATGCAGAATACCGCGGTTCCATTCTTTAATTAACTTACTGCTCTTGAATGCCTACGACGCTCCCACACCCACACCCCTTACCACAGTTTGCTTCGACAAACGTGTATTACAGTAAAACATAATTTGATCTGAATTTCTTCCCCTATCTCTTAGACCCTCTGGAAACGAAACCGCGACATAATTGCCTGTTTCACCCTCTTTCGCAAAAATATCGTCCCCCCTTGTGATAGGGAAGCGCAAGAGCGACATCTTCACCGATGCTTGGGGGGGGGATGAATGAGGGATGATTGGAAGAGGAGCACTGTCAGCAGCATCCTTTCAAGAAGAGGCCGGCGGCAGCAAGTGGCGTTGACATTCCAGCGTCCATGTCGCCCCCTTTCGAGAGGGGGCGAGGGTACTGCCGCGATTACTGCCTCTCCTGATATTCCTCCATCTTCTTCCCTTTTTTTTTTCCCTACTTGGCTTCTTTATTTGGGGGGAGGGGGCCTTTTGTTTGAGCTGCACCACCCGACAATGTGACAATCTTGGAGAGGTGTTGCCCCTCTCATGTGTGAACGATGAGGGAAGTAAATATCTTCTTCTGGGGGGTTTTGTCACGGGAGGTGTTTTTCTAGGCTACTTTCGGGAATAAGTGTTCGTAAGCTCTTTTACAATCGACTTTTTTCTTGGTTGTCCATCGGAAGGTACCCTTTCAAGAATCAAAGAGTTTCATAAATTTTTAAAACCAGAGTTCATAGCATAAATTTTCCTTTCAACTCATAAATTTCTTAAAAACGATCAAATAAAAATAGCTAGTGTATTATCTATAGTTAACAACAGCTTTGAATATTGAAAAACCTTTGATAATGATAAAATTCCATCAAAAATTAAATAGGTGAAACTTTTCATCCCTTTATATTAGTATTCTTATTAAGTTATTTATAAGAATTATATTTAAGTTATATATGAGTTATTTATATATTAATTTATATATTATATATTAACATATATAAATTAAGTAAGATGTAATTAGAAGATCAAGATAAAACAAAGAATAAACTATACAATTTAATACACCAATGAGACAAAATCAAGAAAAACAATGTAATATAATATAAATAAGGAAAAAGCATAGTGACCACGTCTTCATCAGGATGGAGATGGTCAACTATACAAATAAGACATCCTTTATTGACTAGCATAAAAGACTAAGGTCTAAAAATATTCGTGCTATTCCCCCTAAGAGTGTCTGTATACGAAGAAAATACAACTATATCAAAATTGAAATAAATGGAATCAAAGTAATACATTGAAAAATAAGCAAAGCAGTACAATGAATAAAAGGCAAAGCATTACAATGAGAAAAATATATCAAATATAGAAGAATATATAATAAATACAGAAAAATATAGTTGCCAAAAGTAATAAGAAAATTTTTTTACAAGTTAAATTAAGAAGTTAAAGTAGTTTATAATTTTTAATGCAGATTAAAAATTGAAGTATAATCAAAGTGAATCTAGGTGTTTTCGGGATTCTTATAAGAACTTCATTGCCTGGGTTGTCCTTTCTGCAGTTATAAAAACTCTTAATGTGTATAAATATAATTATATAATATATATAAATAACATATATATATATATATAAGTATTAATCCCTTTTTATTCATGTAAATTGGTATAAAGTTATATATTTTATTTTAATCAATTCTTACTATATAAATTTCTGTAATTACTTTCAATTATCATTATTTGAATGCTTCAATATCTTACGAGTTTCTTATGTCAATAAGATATATAAAAACATAAAATATAAAAAATTTAAGTTTAAAACAAAAGTAATTATTTTCAATTATTATTAATAAATATGCATTTTGCTTATAATTTATATCAATATACAAATGTGAAAAATAAAATAAAAAAGAAATAATAATTACTTTACATATTGTATTTTAAAATATAAAAATATTATTTCTTATTTATTGCGATATAAAAATATTATATTTATATATAAGATAAACTTTTCCCAATCTTATAGTAAAAATTTTAGAAAATTCATCAGTATTAATTTATTTATAGACTTTTTTAATATGTTTTAGGCTTTTTTCTGTACAAATGCGTAAATACTTATAGTTCATAAACATGCATTTAAAAATAAATTCAAGCAAATTTCAAAAGCTTTATCGGTTGATTCAGAGTATTATTTAGAAACATATCAGTCATTTATTTTCCAGATGTGATCTAAGATGTTTCATAATTTTGATCAGGAAACAATTTCTATCTAATTTAGACTGATATTTTTATGATTTGCATAATGATTTTGTATTTATTTAATCCCAAGTAAAGCGAAAATGTACGAATAAGTATATCATATTACATAAAGAATACATAAAGCTGGAACAACAGTATGTAAATGTGTGAATAGCATCAGTATCAGACGTAAGAAATCTGTCAATTATAAGCACATTTAGAAACTTTACTCTTATGTGGTTTATCATATAAATTTTTAGGAGTATTATATCCATTGACGGGAAATAAACATCTCGAAATACGAGCAGGAACTAGGCGTAAAGAATGAGGAACGAATCATGATAGTCAACTTAAGAATTCCTTCAATATACAGTATTATATAATGTTCTGAGAAATAACAATTTAAGACATGATCTCCCAATACAATCTCACCATATACATTAATTGTTCAATATCTGGGGCAATTTCGCAGAGTAGTCAGTATTGAATGTAGATAAATTCACTTGGAACAAATAATTGCAACAATCAATGAGTAACATACGACAAAAGTACATTGCGAAGGCATTTAACTTTAATAAAATATGAAATTATGAGACAAATTTAAATATTTCAATAAGCATTGGTGAAACAATGGCACATCGACAATGTGCCATTGTTTCCTGCATCACAATAAACATATCATATAGGAAAAACTATAGGGCGCCCTTTGGCCAACATGGTGATTTTTTTTTGCGGCCATTCCTGTTCGCGCCGTTATTGGTTACCTGTTACAATGCAAACAGGTAACTAATCAGAGCCTCGACTGTATGTAACCCAATCAGAACACGAGTCGGTTTTGCCCAGCTTGGCGAGAATCAAAAGGGCACCCTAAAATATAGTCTAACCATCAGATTATATACAGGATGCATAAATCTGGAACAGCAATATGCAAATATGCAGATAACATGTATCAGACGTAAAAATCTATCAATTTTAAGCATATTTCATTACTTAACTCTTAAGAGATTCATCATATATATATCTTTTGGAGTCTATCTATTGACGTGAATTATATGCCACTGAATGCTAATTGAGGCTTGGTGCAAAGAATGAGAATCTTATTTTAGGAACGAATTATGCTCAACCACAGAATTCTTTCAGTATACGATATTAATAATTTTTCGAGAATTTAAAATTTAAGACATTATATTCCAGCACGGTCTAACCATATACATTTAATGTTCATATGTGGAAACTATGGGAAAGACACAATATCCCTACTAAAAAGACAACACATAGAACAATTTCGTTGACTAAAAAAAACAATTTGCCAGCTTCGATTTCTGCTGGTAAGAACTGGTCATAAAGCTCCAGTAGTATAAAAAACAGTCTAGATATTGGTGTGATTCTGACATAGAATCGACGGAGTCGACTTGTCAAATTGAAGATAGAAATTTCTGATAGAAAAATATTATATTCACTTATTTGTTAAACATTTGCCGTCATTCAGGAATTCATTGTAAGTTTCTTGTATAACGTTTTACCATAATATCGGAATAAATTTTTAACATTTATTGTTAGTTCGTACGAAATGCTCAGAATAATTATCTGATCATCAAAAACAAGATACATGTCTTTTTACTCAATATACATGTCTTATATGAGACATGAAATTAAGAACGCTAGATCCTGCACAAATATGTTTTCTAAAATCGTCGATGGCGTAAGAGGACATATATTTTTTTTAACAAGTCCTTCAAATTTTTAGTAATTTTGAATAACTATTCGCAAATTGCCGATCACACTGCTGAATGGTAATTATTGGTTAAACCTTTAGTTCGGAAGTTCAACTCCCAATTTGGTTTAAAATATGTGTAGTGGTCAGGAATCTACATTAAACTCTCAAACCCAAGCTAATTAGCCCTCGTGAGGAAAAAATGTTCGTTGAGCGACGTGGAAATCAAGCCACTTTTAGTTCCTCGTTTAAGCTGGCAAATGGAAATTCCCACATAATTAAAAAAAATACTCCGTGGCTTTTCTTTTTACAAATAAGGTACTTGACACAGAAAATTGTTTAAAGTTTTTAAATACTTCGAAAGATACTTTTTTACTGCTAAATGACTGTTGTTATCTTTATTCAAATATTTCATATCTAACTTAGACACTATCTTAAATCAATCTTTTGGATAAAATATTTTCAAACGCTATTAACGAAATATTTACTTAAATAATAATAAAAATAAAGTCTTACTTTTTTAATAACACAATCTTACCATATATTCTCTTAAAAATGTTTTTGACTACGTGCAAGTATTATTTACCACCACAAATTCTTAAGCATTCCAAAATTATGAATTTTAAATCAAATTAGTTATTTAATTTTACCGTAAAAAAGGTATATGAACTTTTAAATGAAAAGTAAAAAAATTGAGAGTCACTGTTTTAGAAATATAAGAAGAGGGAATATTTCAATGGAAATATAAATTTCTTTTTTTTTGTGCAGTAAGATTAGTATCTGATTTCAATAATTTAAGTCCTAAATAACTGAGAAATATTTTTGCATTTTTTTCTCAAATTATATATTTTAAATTGCTTAACTGTGGGAGTAAGTTTATTTATGATATTCATAATATTCAGTAATTCTTATATCATGATAAAAGCATTTCAAAAAAGAAAAATGAAATTTTTTTATCATCGTATTAAATTAATGGGATTTTCTTTAGAGTTTTTAAAATTTTTATTTTTAGAAAGGAAATTTGTTGTTAAATTGTGTGTGAGTTAAGTAATTCTTAATAAAGTACATATTATATCTAATAGTTGTATCAATTTCAAAGCTTAGTTTTTTATTAAAATGAGAATAATTTCTTCAGTAAAAATTATAAATGTTAATACATTGGAGAAAGTGGATTTCCTTTCAGCCCATTTTGAAATATTATATATATATATATATATATATATATATATATATATATATATATATATATATATATATATATTCAAATAAATTTTATTCCAATTTTGCACAACAAATTTTTTATCTAAAAATATATGTTTTATTAGGAGAAATATTTTTGTAAGAATTCTACAAAGAGAATCATATTTGAAAATTTCAAAAGATAACCTTGAAAAAAATGTATTGCATAATGTCTAGCTTTATAATTATCAAAACACTTAAAATAGTTTAAAACTCATAATTCTTTTAAGTAAAAAAAACTCATTTTAAAAATTAAAGTATGTGAGAACTTTTTTTTTTTCTTTTTTTCATGTAGTCTGTATCTAAAGAAAAAAAACTTTAGCAGAGAATTTTATTTTTCCTTAAAAAAAATTCGTAAGTACCACGAGGAAAAGAAAAAAACAATCATTTCCACTTTACTGCATTTTTGTACTTGCTTAATTAAATTTCACAGTTTTTAATCAGTGATAAAATTCACTGCCGAACAAGAAGCCGGAATTCTCGCATGATAAATATTACTTTAAAACTAGATTGAGGAGAATTTAGCACTATAAACTTAAAACAAGTCTTATTCATCCCTTCTTTTATCATAAAAACCGAAAGACTTAACTTAAATGGGACTGTGCCAAACCCCCCCTTCCCACCCTGGCACAAAAGGCCAAATTTAGTTCCGTAGGAACAGACGTTTCCCGCTTCTTCTCTAATCTCTTCATTACTGATTTAAATCATCGTTCTTCCCAGCGGAGGCGTTAACAAAATTAAAATTAAGAGCTTTCAAAAAACAACTCGGCATCGACCCCTTGTTTCCTTTAGCTTAATTTAGGAATTGTTCCATTCTCTGTCTCTCCTCCCCCTTAGAATCTCTCGAAGGAAGGAAAGAACAAATAAAAACTGACACCCCCCATTCTTACGCTGCTTGGGGACTGCACAACATCTTAATGGCCATAAACGCAGCTAGGTAGCAGCTCAACTCGCCTCGATATTGATGGTTTTGCTACGTCACACATAATCACCTTAGCGTGGCACTCTTCGTTGTCGGGAGCTTTCGCGCCAAATCTTCTCTTAACCCTACTCCCTCCTCTTTGCAGGGCTTCTCCTCTATAAAAAGCCCCTTGCTCCCACCCCCATAAAATAAAATATCTTATGTCCCTTTTCCACCCCGACCTTTTTTTATGGAGTCGTAGTCTCCCAGAAAAGATTCCATTTTCTTATTGGTTAGATATATTGGCCATAACCTGTCACCAACCGTGTGACTTAAGTAATCCTTTTCGATTTTTTATGTGGGAAATGGCTGCAGAGCCAATAGGCAAAGTATTTTCCTAACATGTGACAATATATGTCAGGAACAATATTTCTGCATTTCCAAACGACTCTCTAATTTAGAAACGGAAGAAAATATTTCGCTTTATGTATACAGCTTAAAGCGAATATATTACATAAATAACCCACGGTTATATTGTTCCGATTTTAGAGTTTTTATTGACTTTTTCATGTAACTAAAAATATTCTTTTTTGTTCTATTTTTTCATTCATAGTAAATCATCAGAAATACCCCTGGGATGGGACGAAAATTGCTTTATAATTTTTCACAGACTTTGTTGGAAATGATTTATTAAAATAAAACTGTTCCATCCAGTTTATGAAATTCTTCCTAATAGTAAATTAAATAGTTCAATTTAATTATTTCCTAGCTTTTTTAAGCTTTAAATGCTTTGGATAAACATTGCTGTCAAAAACCAAGAATATTTACCAGCAATTAGTTTTACCGAAATTTTACTATCTGAAATCATAAGGCTTTTAAATAATAATACCACTTGTGTGTATGTGACTTATATTTTTAAATCTTAATTTTATATAAGATTTTTAGTGCTTAATTTTTTCGAAAGTAATATTGTGAATGACAATCACTTATTTACCCCGTTTTCTATTCCTTTTGTAAGCGTTTTATTAGGGGTTAAATATTTTCAACTCACATGTTTTGGTTTTGCTTTGAATATAAAAGCTTAATCAAAAATATATTCATTATATATATATATATATATATATATATATATATATATATATATATATATATATATATTCCTAATACTCAAGATAAAATTGTATAAAAAAAGATACATTCATTCAATAATTTTGAAAAAGAATTTTGATGTTAGCTTGAAAATTCGATTTTATTTAAAGAGTACAAAAAATATTACGAAAATTATTAATACAATATTTTTTTCTGAGAAAATATTTAGTAACACTTTTGGTGAAATGATTTTTGTGTGGGAAAACTGAAGCTTATGATAGCAAAATTTTCTGATTCTAAATTCGCATTCAAATGAAAATCAGTTACAATTCCTTGGTTTAAAAACAAATATACGTAAATCAGGATTCAGTTTTCAATTTAATTTACCGCAAAAGTCCACTTTTACTAAACTCATTAAATCAAGACTCCATTTCTCCGTCATTTACTCTTTAAATTTTTTTCCCCTTCTTTTTCTGGCATCAGTGAATATCGTTATGCTATCGTCTGCATACAGAGCAGGCTGATCCGTTGCCACCACAGCTAATGAAGTGAAGCGTCACATTATTTAATTAAATTGCATTCGGGAAGGTGGGAAAGAACATGTAGACATTACAGCTTAATTTCGACATAGCTGGTATTATAGATGTCGGAGATTTCACTAGAGTCGACGTGTTTAAACAAAGTAAAGGATTCAACTCTTTTTTATTTTTTTCGCTTAAATCTACGATTTTACGAGGTGAGTGAAGTTTCCGGTCTTGTAGACAAACATTAAGAGAGAGTTTTATTCCTCTTGTTTTTCTTGTGGTTTCTAATAAGACTTTTTAATGACAAATTATGTTTGCTCTTTTTTTTGTGGGGCGTTTTCAAAATTAAGTCCGACTTTTACTAAGAAAAATGTTAATTCATAAAGTAGGTAGCTGAGAATAAATGTCATTTAAAAAAAAAAAAATTAAAATTTTAAAGTAAAACATATAAGTTAAGCAGTTTTTAAACAAAATGTTATCTTTTGATCATAAAATTGCATAATTGAGTATGGTGGGTAATTTTTGAAAAATGTAGTTTGTGGAATTATTTTAATTTTATTAATGTTCAAAATTAAGGGCATACACACTGAATTAATTAGACAGGAAAAGGAAGAGATAAAATAAACGAAATTACTTAACTATCATTATATTTCAAAATTAATACGTAAAATTTATAAAGGGTTTGTATGAGATTCATATACCAGAAATAATTTTATGAATATAATTTAATACAGCGATAGTTATAAATTAGTTGTCTGTCATTTCTGCAGAAACCTTTGCTATTGTTTTAGTGAATAAATAAGCTGAGTGACAAAATCTAATGAATATAAATTGAGATCTATCATACACCTTTCTAAGATCAATCATGTTTATTGGCGATCGAATTAACCTCTCAATGCACTCACTAGATTGCCGCTGAATATAATTTGTTGAAGTCTTGTGTTGCCTTATTGTAGCAGAAAAGTATCACTTTTCAACCTACATTAGAACTTTTACTAATATTAAAGATTCCATATCTGTAGATACGGACATTCGGCTGAGATTTATTGTATGGTCACCCTTGGCGATAAATAACATTTTATAGCAACCGAATTAATTTCGACCAATCGCTGATGAGGGATTTCGACCAAACAGGCAATATCTTTCAATATTCTCTTTATTTTTAGACTTCGCTAAAAAGTTGTAACCATAGTAGCCAAGCATAATACATTATTTTGTGTATTATAATAATAATAAATAATAAATTTTTAACAAATGGTAAACATGTGTATGATTTGTCAAGATAAAATTTAGAAATTTTCTCCTACAATATTTACAGGCACTTCTGGACGATTTTTCCATTAATATTAAATTATTTTCAATTACAAGAGTTAGATTATACATTCTGTAATGTTTACACAGAAAGCAATTACTTACATAGTTTGAAAAGCAATAAATGGTGAATAGTTTTAACCTTCCATTGACTTAAAAGCTTAAAGGTAATATAAATATTTTTCTCCGCTTATTATCTTTCACTGACTCAATACCTATGACACAGCACGCTTTCCTGTTATTAGTCCTGAATTCGGCTCTACTTGTTAAATGAAAGCAGCTGTGGGAGTGTTTATAATTTATGTAACTAAACTTTATATAACTAAACTTTTATGATGTAACTAAACTTTATTTACCATAATTTGGGTATTTAAATAGTAAATTTTTGTATTTATCGATAAATGGTTATATTTTTTGCACGCAAAGACTAATTAGACAAGGACCAATTAGGCACTATAGACATGCATAACTAATGTAAAAGATTCAAACCCAAAAATGGTTTTTTCCTATGTATTTTGCAAGAGAGATTTTGTTTACAGCAACAACCATCACACATTTTCGCCTGATGACCAACTTATTTCCATCTTTAAAATTTAATAAAATTTATTACATTGGATTTTGATTTTATCAACTTGTATAATTTTAAGTTATATTTACTCAATTAGATGCTCAGAAATAAATAAGTTTGCAACACAATGAATATTCAAAAATCATTTTTGAATTTTCTGAAATCGTATTAGAGTTAACATAATTAATTATTGTAACAAATGAACTCCAAATAAATTTTGCATTATTTATTATATATTGTAATTCTTTTCAAATTGATTCACTCTATTCTATTAATCTTCTAATTAAGTCGTATTTTTTTCAAACCATAAGGCGGTAAAGGAATTATCAAAAATAATATTTATAAAAGAGAAAATGTTTAGAATATCATAATTCTAATTCAAGTTTTTTAAATTTATCGAATTGCTTCACTATACAAACAGATTTCTTTACATAAAATAATCTATATATGTGATTAGGAATTCTTTTTTTTTAATTTTTGAATTAATTACCACAATCAGTAGTAGTTTATTCTGTTGTTCCACTGTGATTCTAATTCAATTCTGAAGATTCTGAATAAGTTCAATTCTGAAGCTAACTCCATGTTTTGGGTCTATCATATATTTTAATTTGCATATAAATCAAAAATAAAACTTTCATGACACATTTTGATTAATTAAAGCATAAAAACTTTTATTTTCCCACCATTAAAATTTTATTTTTTTATTGTTTTTAATAACATTATCCACAAAAATATTATAATTAAAAGATACACTATATACAATTTGACTTTACTTCAAAATAGTGCAATTCTGCTAAATACTTCATTTTATGTTTTAAAATATTTTATAAGAACTTACTATATTTATATCTATTTAAAATTATTTTAATAATTAAATTTAATGATTTTTTTTTTATCAATTTTAAGTAAAAATGTCCTATAATGATTCTCTTTAGCATAATATATCTTATGTTTCAAATTATTCACTTCTTTTTTTTGTATTAATGATGCATATTAATATTTTTCATTTGGAATTGCAGGTACAGCGTTAATGCAATTAGTTGAAGTTCATAAAGAAATACATGCACAACAAACGAATATTGTAAGTATGAGAAAAAAAATTGTGATAAAAATTTTTCATTTAATACTCTATTATTTATGAAATTCCAATAAAGAAGTTTAAAAATTAACTTCGATATTACAAAAAAATTATATGTTCATTCTTATTTTTGTGAGCTTGTATCTGAATTGTCATTTCTGTAAAATTTGTGAGCTCAATTCCCAATTCGAGCAAAGAAGCTTATAAAGTGATTTACGTTCCTTTTTTTCCTTTGCAAAATATATAAGTATCATAGTAACTGGATAAATTTAATAATAATAATAATTTAACCAGTTTTATAAAAATATGAATTTATAAATCAGGATTTATTTTTTACAGTAAAATAAATCTTTAACTGTTGATTTATTTGAAATTATAAATTTTTTATGATAAATCGAGTTAGCTTTTTCAGCTCATTTTCAGCTTTGGAAGATTGTGCAAATTTGAAAATTACTTTTATATTCAATCAATAAAGACAGATCTAAACAAAAACGCTTAAATTCATGTCCTAGAAAAATGTAAAATATTTAAAATTACTTGCAATAAATATATAATGTATAAAGTGGTGAGAAGCCTCAAATGCCATGGGAAATTTATAAACTTTTTCGTAGATTCATTTAAAGAAAACGGAAGTTAAAATTAAAAAGGAAAAAGTGGATTTACTTGGAAAAAAATAGTATGAGTTCTTTTTCTTTTATTATGAAGAAATAATTTTATAATATCCCATTGTAATTTTTTACAAATAAAATAAAAAGAAATATTAAAGATTAGTTACTATTAATAGAATAACTAAATACTAAAAGTAACTAAATATACCTAGATTTAGCTTAAGTATATAAAATAAAAACTATTATTTGTTAAAGACTAATCATGCTGAAAACATTTTGACAGTACCATTAATTTCATAGTATTAATAACTTTTCGCCTATAAAACATATTCATTTAATTCCATTTATAAGGAGGGAAATAATAAATTAATTATTTCGTCAACATAGAAAATAAGCTATACCTTTTTCTATATTACATGATATTGTGTTTTGTTCATAAATTTTGGCTGAAATGAAATTGATATCAAATTTTGCACAATATGATTTCTTTATTAAACTGTCAACTGTATAGTTAATTAACTATATAGTACATAGTATAGAATGAATCAACTACTTAATACCAATATTTCATTGGTAGCGGAAATGTCGCAATCATAGGATATCTTCATTAAACTATCAACTATGTAAATAATCAACTATATAATACATAATATAGAATGAATCAACTTCTTAATTTCATTCCAGCAGAAATAAAACTTTAAATACAAATTTTTATTTAAGTTTAAGAACTAAATTTATATAATTTAAAATAAATGACATTTGGGAATGTATTTAAGATATATTTTACAGTTGCATCAAAAAGAATGCAACAGCAAAGTGGACTTAGTTCAAATTTTATTGATCTAAATTTAAAGAAAACTCTGTAATTCATTTATTAAAAACTATTTCAATCATTTCTATATATTAAATTTCCAAATCTCAATAACACTCCTTCATTTATTTTTTAAGAAACTGCATTCAAAAGATTTCTAATTACATTTATTTTTAACACCCAGTAAATCATGGTTACAGTTATGAATGGATTTTATAATGAACTGGGAGAAAAATCTTTAAGAACTTTTATTAGAATATTAATGGAAAGAATACTCTTTTAAATTGCTGGATGAAATATTTCTTCAATGGTTTTGTAGATGCCCATTATTTAAATATATACAATCATACAAAAAAAAAATAAAATAAAAACTTATTTTTACTTTGAAATCGAAATTCTATTCTTTTGCGAACTTGGATTGTAGAACAACTTTTTGTCTCAATTGAATACTTTTTCTTTTTTTGGGTTGGCAACGGAATTCTATACGTCTGCGCGTAAATATTCTTTTCCTCAGGTGGTATTTTTTGCGTGTCGTTCATTTACATTTACATTTCATTTGCTGTTTTCCGATTGGTTGGAAACTGATTTATTTATGTTTTTTTCTGTTTTTCTGATATAAAAACTAAACATCTCAAGCGGAAATATCTTTAATATCTGAAACTGAACTTTCACCAAATATCGAGGATATTGCTGAATTTTAAATTTTTTTATTAAAAGTTTGTTCACGTGGAAACTTAAAAGTAAATTTCTTCAAAAATTTCCTCTAATAAAAGTTTTATTTGAGAAAAGATGGAAAATTTAAATAAAAATCTAGTTTGAAATTCCTAAATGATTAATAAATTTTCTTGGTACAATAACTATTTTTATTGATATTTAAGTAAAATGAAAATTATTAATTACTGAAATTAATCTTAAGATTATTTGTTTTAAGAAATTACAGTTGTGTTTTTTATTATTATTATTTTATAAATGTTAATAATTTCTACTTTAAAGAGTTAAAACTATATTGACAGCTAATTTCTATTGTACGTTTTAATTCAAATTTCCAAATAGAAATGTGATATTATGATAATCCACCAATTAAAATCACTGACGTAATCAACTAGTTTTTGTTCAATTCAGTTCACTTCAAGAAATGAAATTCGAAATTACGTTTATTCTTAATATATGTAAGTTGCCACACTTTTTTAAAATACTTTTAACAACAAAATAACATAAAACTTTGCCACAGCAATTTCCAATATTTGATGCAGGCATTTTGGGCATCATTTAAAATGTTCTCTGTTTTAAATATTTAAATTACATGTTTCTTAAGATGGAATTTTTGAAAGTTTTTTTCCTTTAAATGTGCCATTTATTAAGAAACCCAGAACATTCTAATATATTCGACAGAACTCATAAATACAAATTATAAATATAACTAAATAAATTAATCGCAGGAGAATATATCTTGAAAAATATTTATTGGGTCATTGAAAATTAAAAGAAAATCTTTATTACTAAAAAACATTTAGTAATAAAACTTATGATTTATTATTATTATCATATGTATTTTTTAAAATAATGATAATTTCAATTCGAAATAGTTGCTAGAGAAACTATTACTTAAAGGGCTGCATTTACGATATATTCGTATAATATAATTACAATAATGGGGGTACAATATATAAATATATTTTAAATCTCTAAATTGAATCGTTTATAGTTAAGGGCTATCTTATATATATATATATATATATATATATATATATATATATATATATATATATAATATTATTACGGGAGTATAAAATCCCAAAATCGCTTTTCAAGCTCTTAACTTTTCTGACTTAAATTATTAACATTATTAATAATAATTGCTGTTAAAGTCATTGTTGAGTATTTATATTATCTTTTTTGTATAATAACGATATGTGAACTAATTAATTTTGAAATTATATTTCGTTCATCACCTGCAAAAAATAATAATTTTATAAATAATGTCTACTTTAAATGCAACTATAGTTAAAAATCATTTTCCATGCATTTTTATTTTCCAACAGATTCTGTAAATACTTATCTAAAAATTGCTATGCTGCGATTTTGCCTCTTTAATAAACAGAAATTCCCAGCTATACATTTTGCTATTTTTCGCTCATAAGCACACAAGTCATTTCTAAGTCATAGCTTTATATATTTTCTATTTCTCTTAAAAGAATATAAAAAAATATATTTCATGATTGATCATTTTCTACTATAATTTGTCTTCAAATGAAATTTTACATTGACACCAATCATTGACATTTTGGGCAATGGCCATAGTACATTACGATTAAATAAAAGTTCTTATTGAAGATTAAACAAGTCTCTTCGGTTTGAATTTGTAAAAAAATATAGCAATAGTATTAAGAAATGGGGTAATAATCTGTTTATTATCATAAATGTCTGCTTTTTATATTTTACAATGAAGTTGATATTACATTATATAATTTAAGAGCGACATAATCATATGATATTTAAAAATTACGTAATCATACTAACATTTTTAACTTTTTTGCAACTACACTACTGCCATTAAAATTGACACACCAGGAAGAAATGCAGATAACAAAATGATATTTATTGGACAAATACATTATACTAGAAATAACAAGTGATTAAATTTTCAAAACCTTTGGCTGGAAAGATCCTGAGAAATCAGTACCCAGAACAATCACCTTTGGCAGTAATAACAGCAGTTATACGCCTGGGCATTGAGTCAAACAGAGATTGGATTGCATGTACAGGTACAGATGCCCATGCAGCTTCAACACGATGCCACAGTTCATCAACCATCGTGACTGGCGTTTGGTGACGAGCCAGTCGCTCGACAACCATTGACCAGACGTTTTCTATTGGTGAAAGATCTGGAGAACGTGCTGTCCAGGGCAACACCCGAACATGTTCCGTATCAAGGAAGGTCCGTACAATACCGGGAATATGCGGTCGGGCATTATCCTGTTGAAACGTAGGGTTTCGCAGGGCTCGAGTAAAGGGTAGAGTCACGGGTCGTAACACACCAGAAATGTAACGTGCACTGTTCAAAGCACCGTCAATGCGAACAATAGGTGACCGAGACGTGTATTCAATGGCACCCCATACCATCACGCCAGGTGATGGGCCAGTATGACGATGACGAATGCACGCTGCAAGTGTGCGTTCACCACGATGCCGCTAAACACGGATGCGACCATCATGATGCTGTACACAGAACCTGGATTTATCTGAAAAGATAAGTCTCGCCATTCGTGCGCCCAGGTTCGTCGTTGATCACACCATTGAAGGCAATGTTGTCTATGACGCAGCGTCAAGGGAAGCCGCAGTCATGATCTCCGAGCTGAGAGTCCATGCTGCTGCAAACGTCGTCAAACTGTTCGTGCAGACACTTGTTGTCTTCCAAACGACCCCGTTTCTTGACTCACGGCTCATGACGTGGTTGCACGATCCATTACAGCCATGCGGATAATATGCCTGTCTTCTCGGCTGCTAGTGATAGGTGGTATTTGAGATCCCGCATGGCATTCCGTATTACCGTCCTGAACCCATCGATTCCATATTCTGCTAACAGTCTTTGGATCTCGACCGACGCGAGCAGCACTACTGCGATAAGGTAAACCGCAATACCGGTAAGCTACAATTCGAGCTTTATCAAAGTCTGAAATGTGCTGGTACACATTTCTCCTTCTTACACGAGGCATCACAACAACTTTTCACCAGCCAACAACGTTCAAATGCAATTTGTGTATGAGGAATCGGCTGAACAATTTCCTCATTTAAACACAATGTAGGTGTCGCTACTGGCGCCCGCTTTGTCTGAATGCGCTGAAAAGCTAATCATTTGCATACCACAGCACCTTCTTTCTTTCGTATAAATTTCACGTCTGTAGCATGTCGCCTTCTTGGTGTAGCAATTTTAATGGCCAGTAGTGTATCTTTTAAAATTGTACATCACCATCATTATGTACCCTTTTACTTCTAATACCTTAACTACCTTAAATGTATGAAACTCAAATTACATAATTGCTAATAATTATTTTAAATTGTAAATTTTAATGTTACAAAAGATTCTTGATTGTACTTAAAAATTTTTCCTTTCTACATTTATTTAATTTTTTATGAAATAAATATATTTTACATTTAATTAATTTATAAATACCATTGCATCATTTATTAATATTAAAGTTAATTTTTTTTTAATTCAGTACATGATTATAGCATTACTTTTGTAACTTAATTTATTAATGAATTTTTTTACTTAAGAAATCATAAAATAAGATACATTAAACAAATGCATGTAATAACTTCATTTGATTTAAATAAAAATAACATTTTTCTTTTTTATTGTTTTACTTTCTTCTAGTTCTCTATTCTGAATTATATTTCCGTCCCAAAAGTTATTCGCATTTATTTTTATTTTATTTTCTTTACAGTTGAAGGCATTTTATGTTGATTTGCTACTTCCTTTAGAATCCAATCTTGAAAAAGATACAAAAGTTGTAGCGGTAAGTTTTGATTCCTTTATAAATTTATAGCTATGTATATTAATGAAAACTTTCATATAAATATATATTTTAACAGTTGCTGTAGTAAGACAGATCTTTGTGGTAAATCAAAATCTTTTTTTAAGGTGGACGAAATTGATAATTTAGTCTGCCAATTTTTAAAAGTGATTTTAAGCTTATGCCTATTTGCTTTCTTACAGTGATATTATATTTATGAACAATAAAATTATCTTATACAATTTTTATCACATATACATATCATAATTTCTTATTTTATTTCATGACATAAAATGATATTCTTAAGTTTTAATATTAGTTTGGGGAAAAAGTTATCCATCATTTTTTCGGTAGACATCTGTAGTGATCGCTATCTCGTGAGATATCTATCAAACAATTTCAAATTAATGTTCATTTGACACTAAAATATTCTCTTGTGGTTTTTTATTTGATTAATTCAGTTATGAGTACAAGGTTTTAAAAATAGAAGACAACAAACAGAAAATTCTATACATTTTAGTTTTTCTTTTATAATGGCGAAAATGCTAACCAGGTGGCTAAAATTGTGAAAGGTGTTTGTCGTCCTATATATGACTGTAACAACCTGTTACGCACAATTTTGGTTTCGTCGATTCCGTTTGGGTATTTGGATGCTAAAGATGCACCTCGCATGGATACAACATCGTCGAGAATGTCTATAAAATATAAAAAATTATCAAACTTGATAGCATGTCAGCAGTCGTAGCTTCGCACAAGACCTAAAAATCTACATGAAAACTGTTTTAAACCTTTTTACAAAGCGAATCTGAAAGAAGTTACAAAAAGTTCACGTAAAAATAATGGATTTCTTTTTCTCCAAACTAATATGTAGCAAACGATGGTTGGTCAATCTAGGCAGTGGTTAAAACAATTAAACTCACATTTACAGTAAAAGAATGGAAATATTGTTTCGTATGACATTTTAGAAGTTTTAAATGGAGTAAAGGTGAGATAAAAGAAGTAATTAGTATGTTTATCAAGAAAATTATAAAAACGAATGCAAAACATCGTGTTAAATATGATGTAACTATTAAGTGCTGTATTCTTTAATTGTAAAATGTAACGAGGTAATCTACTCAAAAATTTATTTTGTGAATGCCAAGAAAATTAACTATAATTGTATTATTCATTTTTCCCTTTAATTATAAATTAGTTAATTGATCTTTCTGTACCTTCTAGGAATATAATTAAATATAGTCAAAACTTTGAGTTTTTCATTATAATTACTAGAGCATCTGAAGCAAATAGACTTTGCTATCATATTATATACCCCGTTCGCATTGCACTTTTAAGCACGTTTAAATCCCAAATAAACTTTCTCGAGGTGCCAACTGGTGATTTAAATGAGTAGGAACTGATTTATCTTAGTTCAATTTGACAAACTAATTTAAATGCGTTTTCGTTGATTTAGTGCCGTCTTGTTTTCTGTTTTATTGTTGTCAGCTCGTTTGTTGAAATATCTGAAGCTGATTAAAATAAACATAAGAGAAGCAAAATTTGAAAAAAAATGATGAAAAAGACTTATTTATAAAGTATTAATTAAGCATCAAAAATGTGTTAGGTTTGAGAAAAAATAGATATGTCAAATATATTATTTGATTTTATCATTCGAAATATCCTACTCTTAATTAATATCACTTTGTTCACTAAGCGTTTAAAAAACACGATCAATTAGCAAAATTTCACAAATATCATCTAATTTATAATATTAACAAACATAAAATAAGGTTTTGAATGAAAACCAATGTTTTTTTAAAACAGTTTAAAGTATAGGGCTGTTGTTTTCTGCGTAAAGTTAAATCAGATTTTATTTTAAATTCTTATAAAAATTATAGTTACTGATAACAAGATTATATTGTTGCTAGAAAACTGAGATGATATAAAATATAAATAGTTTTTTGAGACGATAAAAGAGTTATTTTGAAAAATATGGGTAAACGATTTTAAACTTATCTTACTGTCTATAACATAGTGTGATCATGATCGGTTTCCGAAGACAGACAGGAAGTTTGAATGAGACGTAAGTATTTGTGAAATGTTCAAAAGCACCTGCTTTTGATGCGATTAAATATGCGACAATCTGCTGAAAAATATCTGGCTTACAGACTTTTGTCAATTCTAGGACGAGAAAAAAAGAAGATTATCCAGACTGGTCTAAAGTGAGATAAATTAAAAGAACCATCAAATGACCAGAGGTCAGATTTAATTTGAACTCATTTTTAAAATGCAATGCGAACGGAAATTTTCTTTTGCAAGAGAGCTAAGGTGGTATAAATATAAATAAATTGTTTTTTTGAGTCTATAAATGTTAAAGAACTTTTTTACATCGCTCCAAGCAATATTTGCTGTAAATTGCATGATAGAATTTAAAAAATAGTGTCCTAAAACCTGTTCGAAAATTTTTCGAAATGCAGGTGATGAAAATAATGCTTGTAATTTAAACAAAATCCTAAAAAATCTTAGAATTATAATAGACTATATTGTTTTTTTATTCATTTTGAATCACACCATTTAAGTGCCAGACATATGGAAAGTACCATGAAAGCTAAATAAAAGAATACAGCTCTTTCTATATATCTTTAAACTAATATTATCTAATAAAGCTAGTGGCAAAAATGTTTTGACGTGGAATATGTTCTACTTGTTTATCTGGATCTCCTTCATTTTATGTTAAAAAAAACCGAACAGGGTAACATGCATGAAGTCATTAATGAACAAGTTCATTTTGTCACGCTAAAGACACGTTCCTATAAGGACTTGCTTTTATTTAAGAAGACAATGTTTTATTCCATAACCCTCCTATTAAAAATAGAAAATTGAGAAACTTATGAGATAATTTACTTTCTTTTGTAACCCACAATCATAAGGCATAAGCCTGTATGAGTGTATGTTCAATGAGTATAGAAAAATGTTGTTAAACACTTGTATATAAGTTATGATAAACTCCTGTATCTCTATACAATCACATGTCTACTTCGGCATTCATTAAGTGTGAAAGCAGATTCCAAGAATCACTTTTCTACATAAACTAAACAATATCAGGATAAATCACAACAATATTTAAGACTTATATTAGTTTAAAAATGTCTTTCGAGTGAATGTATAATCATTTTTATAGAATAACGCTTATAATTTTTTTTTCAATTTATATTTGAAATATGAAGCATATATAATATTTATATATATGAAAATATGAAATATTAAAATATGAAATAAATTTTAATTATGATTATAAGAAAAATCACAAACTGCTGTCATTGATTGTATAGTAATGTTATGAGTAAGTATAATCTTCCAGTTTAAGTTGGAAAACTTAATTATTCAAAACTATTTGAATGAAAAAGTTTCGAGATAACTATGATATAATTTAAAAAAAAAAACAGAAATTTGTATGTTATATACAATTAAAAACAAACTGTTATATATTTTATATACACCCTCATTAACCACAAGAATTTGAATCCAGTTGAAATTTGATTTTAAATATTTAATTTTCCCCTAAAAGCATAAAAGAGCAAAACAATTTTTGTTTTATTATTAACTGAAACTTTTGGCATGAAATCGAAACAACTTTCATTGATAATTGAAGTTACATCAACGATTCTCTGTTTGCACGCCTTGAGATTAAGATAGAATTCTTTCGATTTCAGCTTTTTTTCCCACTACAAAACTCAGCTTAAGGATTTATCTAAAGCAATATTATTCAAACCACGTTTCATTCTATTTTTCCGTTTTGTATTCTGGAGCGCCAAACATCAAGTGAATTTGTGTGAATTCTTAAACGAACACATATTTTTTTCCCCTTCCAGGGCGAACATAAGCGATTTCTACAGCAACACAAGTGTCATCATGATTCCTACCAGAAGGCCCTCAGCCTATGCAAGAAGCAGAAGAAAAGAAGCAGGAGCAGCTTCTGCAGCATTGGCAAAGACGTAAAAGTAAGGATAGCTTCCTCTGCCATAATTTTGTTTGTTATGCTCAGTAAATCGTGGGAACACGTTTCTGCTTGCATTAGGCTAATGACAGGGTTTCTTGATACGAAACAAATGCTGGAGCCAGTCTACGTAATTGAATTTCGTCTATCATTAAATCTTCTACGGTTGACTTTCCAACTGCACACACTCTGGTAATTGTTCTCAGTTCTATTTCAAGATTAAACTCTTCTAATTGTGATGACAAGTATTTGATCAGTTCTCAGTGGTACACGTAATGAAAACTAGTTTAATTGACTCCTAGGCTTTGCATGCATAATCTCTGATAAATCACAACTGATTTTTGATATTTTGTTCTTAAAAAAATAAATAAATTAGAAATTAAAATTAATTATACGTAAGTATTGATTTATAAGTGTTAAATAAATCGCGCACAAAAACATTTTGTTTTTATTTCAAAAATTAAGATAAGAATTCGTCGTTTAAAATGAAATTTTCAAAATTATTTATTTCTTACGAACTTATTTTGTCGATTATAAACTGAAAACTGTGTAAAACCATAAAATAGTTTATTTTTGATATATGGTGAAATTTCCTTGAACCATGTAGCAAAATGATATAATAGATCAATAACTATTAATTATTATTATAGAAATTATGTACTATATTATAGAAATTGAATTTTTTAGATTTATTTTTATTTTTGTAGAGTTATATTTATATAGTTTTATTTATTATTATTGTTATTATCTTTATTTTTTTAATTTTATTTTTGTATATTTTAATTTTTTTTAAATTTTTTATTATTATTTGTTATTATTTATTTATTAATATTATTATTAATAATAATTATCATAGATAATAAATTATTTTGAAAATTATTCTCCTTATTATTATTTATATAAAAAATAGATAGATTAGGTAAGAAAATTGGGAAAGAAAAAACAGCAATTCAGTTTCTGCAAGGAAATTCAATTTCTCTGAAAATTTTAGATTTTACTTATTATATTATGATTTAAGTATATGAATAATATAAAAAGTTACATCGTATCCAGTGCTAATATCATAAGTTTTATATTAATGATTAACAATTGGATTTTCTCTGTATCTAAAAATTCTGTAAATGCATTGAATCAGTTAGGACTTCCATAGCGTAGAGAGGTAAGGCATATGTAATATTTTATTTTTTTATAATATAAAAACTGTAAACCAAAGTATTATTAAACAAAACTATAATTTAAAACAAAATAATTAATTTTGATTAATAATAGCAAATGCTCATCAAAAAAATTATAAATGTTGTCATCTGAATTTGTAATTCAAATTATTTTTTCACATCATACATCTAAGTTATCCCAAGTCTGATTCAAAATACTATTTTAAATTTTTTTTAAATAAATTAAATATGGATTAATTAATTTTATATGTTTTAAATTATTTAAATATCGATTACATCCGTGGGATATTAATGCATAAGATATGACAAATATTAAATTGGCATATTTTATGTATTAATATCCAATGGATTTAAACTATTTGTTACTCTAAGGGTTGCTATAAATTAAGAAATAATGTGGCTTAGAATAAAGTAAATATGTCATTTACTGAACTTTTTCTATACATTTGTATAAACTATCCTATTTATACTTATTTTTGTTTTTGTGTAAGCTTTTGTGAGAGAGACTTGTTCAGATGTTATAAAACAAATAATTGAAAATGGTTTTTGCTTCATTTTGATATTTAAATTAAGAGAATTGTTCAAATATCTAAGTCTAGGAATTTTTACAATACATATATGTATGCCTTAAACATAACGCTATAAAATATGTAGTGCGTAAAAAGTTCTTTCTATAAGCTCATTGTTGCCAACTTCTATTTATAAATGTTCAAAGTAAATTCGAAGCTAATTTTTTTTTCATTAATGAAATTTATGATAATGGTTTATCGAATCAGATTAATTTGCAAACTTTTCCACTAAAAGTCTTCCCATTAAAGTATGATCGCTCACAGAAAAAGTTGGAAAATTCATGAAAACATTCAAAAATTTATTTTTATTTCATCTATTTTCTTCGGATTAATATGCTTTTCAATTAAGTATTTGTTATAAGTAAGCTAAATTTATAAATTAAAATTAAATTAATATAAAAATAAAATATTTCTATTAATTGCTTCAAGAATTTATATTTTATTCTGGAAATTTCCAAAGAAGAACCATTTTATGTGCCATTTTCAAATAAAGGTCTAAGTAAGTTTCAAATGATCTATTAAGTGAATTCAACTGTGTGTAATAAAATTAACGATAAAAAATTTCTTAACTAAACAAATATATTTCGTCATTACTTCTTATAGACAAATTCATTAAGATCATTGAAATCTTAAAGCCATTCACAACAGTTAGAATAGGCAATGATTTTTTTTAAATGAAATCCCTTGTACCGAATGCTTTTTTAAAATTAAGTTTAATTGAGTAATTTTGATTTTATAAATGAATGAATTCTAATAAAATAAAATAAGATAGAAACTGCTCATTATTTTTTATGATGCCATAAATTAAGTCAATTCATTAAACACCTAGCAATTATTAAGAGTTTTTTTTCTCTCTCTGTGATTCTTAATTTAATATATAAAGAAAACAAATTTTTCAGAAAAGTAAATTAAATAGAATGAATATTGATGTATATTTAGGAGAAAATATATGATTTTTATAATCAAATAAATCTGGAATTATTAATAATAAACGAAAATGTTAATTCATTTGTGCGATTATATGGATCTTACATTAAAATCCAATATAATTATAAATATAATATTACAGAATGTATTTCAACTTTGTATTTATGAATACAAACTTTATCAACTGTCTCTTTTTAATATAGCAATTATAATAATCAATATATCAAATGGCTCTTATATATCAATTGTCTTTTTTTAAATGTTTTGCTATACTTTTTATAATAAAATAATGTTACACAATAAAGTAATAAATTCAAGTGAATGTTTATATGCATATGATATTAAATTTGAAAACATCAAAAAAAATAATGTTATAGAATAAATTCAATTTTCAGCCATTGTAATTATGTGTAGTAATGAAAATTTTTTAAAAGATGTTTCAGAAATATATATATAAAATGATGAAATTTTTTACGAAGTAGTTCTAAAATGCTAAAAAATTATTAATGCAAAACTCTAAATAAAATACTATATTTAAGTTTTGAGAACATAAAAGTTAAGTTGAAACATTAAAAATATTTTAAATTACTTGAAAGTAAATGATTTTTCTGTCTAATCATTCATATTTTAATCATTATTTCGAACAATTATTTACACAAATTTCGTTCTAGCTTCATATTAGTTAAAATGCATTCATTGGAGCATTAATAATTACACTTTTATGTATTATTTTAGCAACTACACGCATTAGAAGACGAGAAGAAGAAACTGGAGGGATTTTGTGAGCAAAGCTTAAAGCAAGTAAGTTGCTTTTTGTGTGTTTTTTATTTCTTATTTATTTTGTTTTTAAATCACTTGTTTTCCCAATGAATGCGTGCATTTATGATAAGCTGAAATGAACTCAAAGAAATGACTTCCTGTGCTATTTAAATAATTGCATCATTAAAAAAGTGAATGCTTGAGTATGTTTTCTCATTTACAATTCAGTTTTTTTATGTGTGATTTTATGTAAAGTTCTTGTAAGAAAACTTTTTTAACAAGAGGTTGAGCATTGAACGTGAAAATGATTGTAGTGTCGTAAAATAATAATCTGACATGCTTATTGAAAGTATTCTTTAAAAAGGAAAATATATTTTTGTTAAAATTTATGCATGATATTCATTGAGTATAAACTAGGTTTCTAATTTTAGACGAAAGAGAAAATGTTAGGCTTAGCATTTAAAAACAAAGAGTTTTGGATGCAGTAAAAATTACTTCAATTTTTTTTATCAATAGTAATATTTTCGATACTTTTAAATATTTTTATCAGCATAATATTTTATTAATTTCTTATACAATTGAATAAAAGACTTTATGCAGAAAAAATTTTCAATTTTTTTGTATTGATAGTAATATTTTCGATGCTATAAAGTATATTATTAGCACAATATTTTATTAATTTCACATACAATTCAATAAAGCACTTTGTGTGCAAAATACAGCAAGCATTTATAAAATTTAATTTGCTTTAAAGTATTGATTACGTTATTTATAAGAATTTTCTGATGCATTTCCATCGAATTTTGTTTGTAAAGATATATTTGATTTGCAAAAAATTTTAATTAATATTTCGAAGATTCATTTAATTTAAATTAAATATATTAAATTAAAAGTGGTAAATGATTTTAATTTTTTTCAAACCAATCTTTTTTTGAAGAAGCGAGATAGTTCGGTTCCATTTGATAAGTCATCAATTCCTAAAAGTTTTGCTTTTTCAAAATTTATTTTTTGAGATTTAATTAAAGTGTCTATTAACCAAAGTTAAAAGATTTCTTTTTATTATCAGAATTATATATTTTAATTTCCTTATCTAAATTAAAAGTATTGTTGTAATTTTTATGTGGTATAGATATTACACAAAACTGACTTAGGTACGCAATTAAGAACGAATTTAACTTACTTCAACATAACGAAAATCTGTCAATTCGCTTTAGATAAGTATAAATTTGTTTTAAGTTACTATTCGCTTTTACACACCTAACATACTAAGTAAATTTAATCTCGAAATTTAAATAAAAATTTTGATATGTCAAATTATATACAACAATTAACTTTTGACATTAAAACACACACTTTTTACGTAATTATATAAAAATCTGCATATATCTATATTTAAGTTAAAAAAAAGTAAAATAAATGAAAGTTTGAAAATGTATTTAACTATCTAAATCTAATCTTTTGTTTTTGTTACACTATAATACTTCCTTTTACTTAGCCCTGAACTTCAGTTGTAATAGAATATTTTAAAATATTATATTAATTAGTTAATTTCCATTGTATCTTTATGAATTCATATGATGCAATATAAATCAAGTGTATTCACATAATCATCTGTTCGGTAATAAATATATTATTAAAATGAGCTTATAAAATATTTTCACAAGAAAATAGAAAGCATTTAATGCTTACTGTATGATTAAAATTCTTTGGCTAGAATGATAGGTTACACATATTTTTATATCCAGATTTAATTAATTCGTAATTTCTAAACTCATTTTCTTCATATAAACATTATAACTTACAATTAACTAGAATTTGTAAATAAAATTTATCATTAATAATCATTAAAAGTTTCTTAGCAGATGAATATTCAGAAGAATTTTATGTATATATATATATATATATATATATATATATATATATATATATATATATATA
>JAPDSC010033979.1:0-25481 GCA_026290005.1 Latrodectus geometricus | reverse complement strand
ATATATATATATATATATGTGTGTGTGTGTGTGTGTGTGTGTGTGTATATATATAAACTTGACATACTCTTTCTTACATTTTAGCTGTAGTTTAAAGTGTTATTTTTTATACAGTGTACAAGTTATTTATTGAAATTAAATTCTATTTATTTTAAATCAATGATGTTCATATGATTAAATTCCAAAATTAAAATTGCCCATATAAAAAAAATGTTTGCTGTGTACTTTTGTCTTAAACAGACAGACATTGTTATAATTTCTTTTAAATTATATTACCTATATTCTTTATTTTTATAGAACTTTATGAAAAAAATTATAATAATTAATTAAAAAATATAAAATAGAGAAAATAGTAAATGCATACTATTTGCACTTATATATTGCTCTTATAAAAATATTTTTAACGATATTTTAAGTACATAATTAGAAAAGATAAATTAAAATAAAAACTTATCATTTGCATGTACAATTGAAATAAAATCTGCAATGAAAATTTGAAAAGAAAAATAGCAGTATATAATTATAGAAGAGCATTCTTAAAACTAAGCAATTACGAGCATAAAAGGGGGTTAGCCGTCTAGACAATTCTTCAAACACCCCTTCTAAGGAAAAGCGTCCTTGCTGCTAGTTATACCTCTTTTCCTTACCACTCCAACGACCTTGAAAAATTACCTGTGCGAATTTATTAAAAACAACTTTTTGTTTTTACTTCGCGCATCGCCAAATGAGAGAGAATATTCGGAAAAATTCCGCTGATCAAGCATTTCATCTGAATAGGCAGTTGGCGAAAGTTGGCGACTATTCCGAAAGTTTTTGAGGCCCAGATAAAACTTTTCCGAAGGCTGTTTTATTACCGGCTTAAGAACTGACCGGTTTAGAAGCAAGTTTCGTATTGGTGTTCGTGAATTCTGTCTTAAAAATAGTAAACTTATGTTTTGAAAAGCAAGAAAGTGTGCGCAAGCTAGGATGACATTATAAATGTGACCTTTCGTGTGAAATGAATGTGGAAGTTTTCATTTATTTTCTTCGTGTTTTATCCTAGAATCACTTTCTTCGAACTGTTCACATGGAATAATAACTCGCGCTGCTAACAGGTGAGATTTTATCTTCCGATTTCTGATGAGTTGTATTTAAATACAAGCTGTTAGCTCAAAGTTTACATGATATTCTGAAAATCAATTCATTACTTATATTTTAAATGAAATAAATTTTTTCCTTTTCTGTTTATAACATTGACTATTTTAAAATTAAACCTTAGTTTAATTTGTTTACATATTTTTTATTAATTAACGATAACATTATCTGATACCGAACTTCAATTTAAATTCAGTATGTGTATTTTCATGTAAAAATTATCTGCTAAATATTCCGATTTTGTGCATATCTTTAAAATTATTCTGTTTCGAAAATCTTATCAGTTGTATAAATCTGTTAGTTCGAACTTTATTTCGATAAGATTAGATTGTTGTATACTTCTATCGAAAGGATTATCTGTAGCCATTAATTTTATCGGAATACATTTATTAATTTAACGACAGATTAATTTCATAACTCTGAAGTGTTTATCTTTAGTTTTACATATAACAATAATTAAATTAAAAAATATTAGATAATTATTTTTATTTTGAAAATTGATTTTTTGCTATTTATTTGCCCACTTAAAATTTCAAATTGGCTTATTTATATGTATTAAGTATGCTATTTAATTTTGTTTTAAAAAATTTAAAATTTTTGTTTTGTTTTCTTTAAATATGACATTCTAACATTCGATTAATTAACATATTGAATTCGAGACAATGTTTTTATCTTTGGAAATGTAAAATAATTGTCAGTTGAACGATTTTGGGACTCAGTTTGACAGTTTAGATTCATTTCTCATTTTTTTCGAATGTCAATATTTTTTATTGCTTATAACTACTTTAAACATAAATATTAATTGAGTGAGTTCTCTCGTGCTAAAATTGATCCTAGATTGACATTTGAAATAATTTTTCAAATGGTCACTCTAGATAGACCATTTGACTACTTGAATAGACTCTAGAATGACTATTCAAATGACCACTAGAGTGACCATTTGAAAATTTCGTTATCAAAAAACATCTTACATTTTGAATAGCTGCTTTTAAAATTTTCTGTTTTTTTCGATTTGGTTTTTCATTTAATGATTTGCTACCTAAAAGAATAAAAGAAAATTCTCACTTTTTAATTTCGTAAAATTTTTATAAAATATTCTAATAATATTTGAAAGGCAATCTAAAATATGATGTTTGAAGTGAATTTTTATTCTAAAAATAAAAAATCTTTTGGATATTGCTTTTTTTTTATAAAGTATTCACTGGTTATTTAGAAGTCAATATATATTTACCTTCAAATAATTTATTAAGTCATTGCTATACAAGGAAAATTCATTTTCATTTTTACAAAACTGCCTCAGAAATTTCCATTTCACTCTTGCCGCTTTTCCCCTCTTGGGCGCCACGTTACCTGGTCCCTCAGGTATATTATCTCAATTAACTTGATATATTGCTTACGTCGTTTGTGGGGAAGGTAAAAAAAACCTACCTTTTCTCTGATGAAATTATTGAATATGAAGATAGCAAGTTTAATTCAGAAATATGCGCGATGTAAGAGTAAAACGAAACCATGTGTTTGTATTGTTTACATTTTGGAACAAAATTTTTATAACTTTGCAAAGGAATAATCTTACCTTTTTTTTTTTTCTACTCAATTTTAAATCTTTCAGTAAGTAGATCATGGCTATTACCTTAGGGAATGTCATTCAATATAGTGGTTCACTTGAGATTTTTACTAGCCCCTATTTTTGTAATTTATCTCTAACTCTGAATTTTGTCGTGGCTTATCATTCAAACTTATCTCAGTTTTAATTAAATGCTTATTATAATATAACCTATATTTTTCTATTTTCACTTTTAATATTCAGTATAGGGGGATTCTAATATTAGGAATTGTTATTGGCAACGTAATCTGTTCGATTGCGCTTGCAAAATGTCAATAGCATCTGTCATTTCTGTTTTTTGACCTTAATGCAAAAATTGCTAAGTATCTCCTAATATATTTTAATATTTTAATTTTTTTTTTTTTTGCAAAAACTCATACATTTGCGCTATGAAAAGAATTTTTAATATAAAAAAATGTTATGAATAATCATACTTCTTGAATCATTCCATTTGAATATTGAACTTTAAACTGAATATCCTAGACGAATTGGCATGTGTGTACAAAATTTATCCGTATCACCTATCATCATACAATTAAGTTATTTTGATCGCTGGTGATTTGATGAATAATAATTAAGTGCATAATATCGTTACCTTTTAAATTAAATATGTAAAAGTAATATACAATTGTGTGGTTTTGTTTGATCTACATAATCGATGAAATTTTCATTGTATCGATGATATTTTATTCATTTTGTATCGATGATATATTGCTTTACAGACCATCGCTTAATCCCAAATGCAAATATATTCCACGCTTCTATGAAAGAACCCCAAACTGTTTTTTTGCAATCTCGATTTATAATATCAAACATTATAAATTAATAAATACCATGTGAGAATTTTTCTCAGTTTCACAATTTCACAGCACAATCATTGTTTAGTTACCGATAAAATATAATTTTAAAGTAAACGATATCGTGTCTTTTGTTTGGAAAGAAGTTTTGGCTGAGGGTTCAAATCTTAAAGGGAATACTTTCGCTTATCTCCCCTTTTTCGGCATAAGTCTCGTGCAAGATAAAAAGTCTGGCATATGTACTTGCGAATTTAATTTCGGCTTTCTTTGAAGTTTAAATTGGACTGCCAGTATTTTCGACTTTATCAGTTTCTTGGAGGAGTGTTTTTCATCCATTGTTGAATCAAGAAAAATAAAGCCTGTTTGAAAAACTTCGAAACTATGAATATATAATATATGAACAATGTTCCACGGAAAATTGTGTAGTCCCAAAACCTAGTTCTTTGTTTTTGAAGAATATTTGGACACGATCCTTTAAAGATAATTCTTAATTAAAATGTAAAGTAGCTAATAATCTTATATTTGAATTATCCATATTTTTGGAAATTAAAGGCAATTTTTTATATGAAACTAAAATAGGGTTACATAAATTCATCACTATTTTTTAAGGACAAATCATATATACTGTAATGTGCAAAGGGATATTTAGTGCTTATAAAAAGTTTTTCTTTATGGAAAATTAAAAATTTTTTTATATTCTAATCAAATTCTAATAATTCATGTCTTTCTTGAAATGAAGAATCTTACTTTCATTTTTTTATAAAGAAATATACGCTTTAAAAATCAATTTTTATTTTATTTAAGTAATGTTAATAGTTGAAATGTTAATTTTTAAATGTAATAAATGGTACCAATAATTCGCTTTTCTAACTTAAATTCTTATTGAAATCATTCCATCTCCAAGAAAATTTTGTTTCAAGAATGCAATTGTAGTTAAGGATAAAAAAGTTACCTTTTATCATTTGCATTTAATGGTTTCACCTGAATTATTCCAAATTTGCTTAAATTTTTTTAAATTTGAAAGTTGATTATTTTTTCCATTAGATTGAATGAATATATTAACAACTAATTCTCGTTGTATAAGTTGAGCAGTATTTAAAAAATAAGAAAAAAATCAATTGCACATTATAAGTATGATTGAAATATAAAAGTACTTCTACATTTCAATCCTATTTATATGTAATTGATTTTTTTACTTTCTTATTTGACAAACTATTCTTAAGACTTCAATTGGTTGTATATTTCTTTTGCTGTCTAACTTAAATCCATTAAAACCATAATTCATCAAATTGTCGTTTTAAAGTGTTAAAGATTAAATTCTATCCCTTAAACTTCACAATTTAAATGTGAATATCTCTGACAGTTCATTGAAAGCGACTCAATCAATTTAAATCTTCACAAAGAAAAACAGAATGGGGAAAAAAGAAAAAATACTCCACCCATCAACAAAGATGAACGATCGATTTCTGCAGATCGCCATCATTGCTAGAAATTTCCTTCTCCCTTAAAGTATAGGGAGTGTGGGGGGTGACAACAGACAAAAAAATAATGGAAGAGGGGTCGACGAGCCTGGAGAGGCCCTCCGCTACCTTCCATCTCATACCTGACTGGGGCTTGAAGTCAAGAGGTCACTATCTCATAAGAGAGAAGGGGCCCTTAAGGAGGATCGCCCAAGATAACTTCCGAAAAAAAAAATGGCTTGATAAATGGTTCGGGAGTGCCAAGAAATTTCGAGGCAGCCATTTACATTTGGCTACAAAAATTGGAACTAGTTTCCAAATTGGAATGAGATACAATGGCCCCAACTTTCGCCAAGTTTCCCATAAAATACTATATGTCATAAAATCACCACATAATCTGAATGATTTTTTAGTCTGACCGTGTTATCTGTCAGCTTTTAAGTGGGGATGATTCCGGAGCATTAATTGGAATGTACTGTGGAGTGAAATATCACCCCAGCGTGTGAGAGATTGGGAATTTGTACGCAGACGTTTTTTTATTTAGCTTAAAAACGCGATAACGATTAAAGTGTTTAAAAGAAAATGATTTAATTTGTGACATTAACTTTGATTTTTATGTAGTATAGTTGTATTTTATACTTAATAAATATGCAACTATAATATTATAAAAAGTTATGGTTTAAAAAAAAAAAAAAAACGAAATCGAAACGTTTCTAAAGGAAAGACGCGTATCTAAAAACAATGTTCTAAAACGCGTATCTAAAAAGAATTTTTTTTTTAATTTAATCCTCTCGTGTCTTTAAGTCATTGGAAAATTATAAACAATTAGTTTTAAGTCAATGGAAAATTATAAATAAGTTTTTATTGATTAAATTTCTAAAACTGAACACTCTGGTTAGTTTTCATGTAAATTATTTAAATAAAGCCAGATAGTTTACAGTTCAAAAATCAATAGATCATTTTATATTATCACAATTTATTTGAATTGTTCTAATGGTGTTTAAACATATATACATAATTTACTTTTTGTCCATAAGTTAATAAAATGATACAAGAACACAAATGTAAAATGTGATTTTATAATAAATACTTGTATTTAAAAGGGGTATTAAATGTTCGTTCTTTATTCGAAATTTCTTCTAATTATACCCATATAGTATATTTTTTAACATTTGAATTTAACTTGATTTTCAAAAATTATTTCTCAATTTTATAAAATAAAATTAATTTATACATAAATATAAGCATAAATCGTGAAAATAATCAATTTAATGCTTTAATTTATTAATACTTTGCAATTTACCTTTCAAAATCCAACTATAACATCGTGGACAACGCTGTTAATCTTCATTGCATTTAATGATAGTCCTGATTTAAATAATCAAATCTGATACATCAATCTTCGTATGTAATCACTAATGTACTTTCGATATCCAAAAATAAAATAATTTTCAAACTGTTTTGGTTATAAAAATAGAATATCTATTTTCTATTGTTTAATAGCTGCAAGATTTGGTTCTGCATTTTTTTATTATTGAAATGAGAATCAACGAAATTGTATTACTTGTGGATTAAAAACTAATTTTGGAATTTTCTTAATTTCAAGAATACAATACAACGTAGATGATACGAATTGCACGAAATTTTCAGAAATTTAATACTCTTACTTTGCCTTACACTAAAATCACTGTTATTTTTGAAAAAGTTATAAATTCACTTCGTTTAAGTCTGCATATTTTTCTTATTGATGCAAAGTTTTTTTCTTTTGAGATTTCCACAATGAATTCTTGTCTCCAGCCCCATTTCAACGAAGTCTGTCTGCATTGACATTTTAGCTCTGACAGGAAGTAAACAACCCTTTAATACGCAAATGTATTCGGTCTCTTTGTCATTTATAGATGCCCTCAATATTAGCCATAAAGTGCACCAAACCGTTGTTCAAGCACCCATAAATTTATTTTCTTAATTCCCGTCTCCGCCATAAACAGCCATTTGTAGAAGCAGAAAGAGACATGATTTACATAAATGCAAACAAAATTAGCTGTCACCTTTGTCAGGGAATTAGATTAGATTTACGACAATCAGGAAGACTGGAATACCGAGGACGCCAATTTTTCTATCAAAACTAAAGAAATTGACCATCCATCAAAGACGTCTGCAGTGACGTCATAACAAATACAATTTGGCTGGAATTGTTCGAGAGTCGGGCCACCAAATTTCCACACACAATCAGATTAAATTTCAACCAATCGCTTCTCAACTTGGCGTGTTTATCTAGAATTGTGTTTAGTCAACGTCTAGAAAGTTCTGTACTCTGAAAACGCCAGTCGTGAATTAGTATCACGTTATCAACGTTTTATATTCTTAATAAATACGTTTTTTTGTACTTATATTTAGATCACTATTGTTTGTTCAATAATAGATTCAAAATTTTCACTTAAAAAAATAAAACTGCATTTTTAATGACAATTTTTTGTGTTAAAGAGCATAGCTGCTATATTATAGGAATGTTTACATTGACCATGGTACTGATAATTCTATTGCTTAAAAAGAGGAAAAGTCTACAAAATTCGTGTTTCATTATAACTAGAATACATATCTATATTTACTATGGTGTTTGTGTGAGCATATTCGATTAGATTTGCCATGAAACTTAAAAAATCTGTGAACTATCATTCGTTATAATTCGAGTAATCGTATTTTTTAAATTCCTTTACCAGTTTAAGAAACATACAGTATTTGAGAAGTTAATTCCATATTCTCTTATAACTGAAAAATTTTTAGATATAAATGATAATGTTGAATACCATCCTTAATGAAATTGGCTCATATTTACTGTACGGTCACTCTTGGAGCAGATTTTCCAATGTTGACGATAAATAACATTTTATTGCAATAAAACTAATTCTGACCAATTACAGATGAGGGATACCGACCAATGAAAAATGGGGGATTCTGACAAAATTCGAACCGACCAATGAAAAATGGTATACTCTGTTTATTTTCAGACTTCGCTTGTGCAGATTGGCGAGGTTGGCTGGATTTTTGGCGATTTTTTGAAAAAAACGCCAAGAGCGACCGTACAGTCAATTTTTACAATAAAATTTTATACAGACTTCGTTGATTAGCGAAACTAATTAATCTTAAATTAATATTTAACGCTCAAGTGTGTGTTGGGAAATCTTATTCGCGAATCAACCAGACTTGCAGGTGTAAAAATATACGATAAGACATCTTAATGATTATGGAAAAGAACTTATCGTTGGAAATAAATGCCTGAGAATTAAAATTCCTGTCATTCGAGTCTTCTTGATTCTATCAACTTTCTTCTTCAAAAAGTGACCATAGGAAAGCAAAATATTTTATCCAACCAAATATCCTGGATATGCTTATTCACTTTCTTTTATTGTTTCTATATAAAGCATAATTTTAGGCCTGAGGCATATGTCTTGATGCTTCAAAATTATGAAAAGATGTCTGTTTAATAATTTCAAATAGGCAGAACTAGATCCATATTGATGAAATGCGCTAACTGTGAGGGATAGATAAAGCTGTCTTATCATTTCAACACGAACTCATTTCAATTTAACAATATTCATTTCCAGTGGATTAAATCTCGTGTTGATCTCTTTGGTAAAGTGAAAACAGACTGTTTAGCTGAGGGAGGATGCCGACTACCAGTTCCTACATCTGATGAACTTACCTACCTATAATTTCTTTCTCAGACGAAATAGGAAGAATTAGCTGGTGCCCCCACTCACGATTGGCTTAGAGCTATTAAGCCGGGACAGTTGTTGGTTCTTCCATGTGACAGAAAAACCAACTTATGCCCAGGATATAAAATCCTATTCTCTTTGCCCAAAGCACCACCAACATCAGGATTCGGCTAATATTTTAAGTTTAGGCTTTTTTTGGGAGGAAAATTACTCTTCTCCACTCCTTGTTTTTGACTTTTTACCCGTCAACGGATTCATTGGCCCTGATCTGACAGTATCAGACCATTGGAGATAAGTAACAACAACGACAAAAATGGCGGATAAATACAACATCAAATTTCATGGATTAAAAATATAAAATTTGCTATACGTAACAGATTGTATTCTATTAATTCTTTCGTCTACTGATAGTGATGCACAGTGTGGGGAAGTTATTTTAAATAGAGTGAGGAATATACATAATTAAATGTACCACAAGCATACTTATATATTTTAAAGTGTGCAATTCTAACTCTTGATATAAAAGCAAATCCAACATTTTTTTTTTCTATTTTATTAAGTGCTCCAATTCTTTAAAATTTTTTTATAAAATTTAATATCTGTGAAATAGAATTTGAAGTGGCCAAGCATTTGTCAATTTATGTCAATAGTTCATAAATGCAACTATTGTATGAATTGAATTCAAATCTCTGATTCTAACACGTGAGGGGCACGGTTTCTAAGTCTCGAGGGTACTTCTAAAATAACGGGCTTTTCAAACCATCTGCTAACTGCGTGCGCATGGATTTTAAATAACGCAAAGAAACTCAAGAGATGCATATTTTATTTTAAATAACTTATTATAAAAATGTTTTAGAAATATATTTGAATTCACAGCTAAAATTTAGTCACCGATTGGCGACAATTAGTAGTATTTTCGAAAACACAGCTGTCAATTAAAGAACTTTTAGCTTCCTGATTTATTTGTTTTAAACTTTTGAATAATTTGCAGCTGTTATAAATATAAGCTGAAATTTTACTCCATACTGGATTAAAAAGGTCATTTGAACTGTTGTAGTAGACTTATTACTAAGTGAAATACTACATTAGTCTATTACAATTGTAGTCGATTATAAAGTTGAAAAATCTGGATATACCTAATTTTCCAGTTTTATAGGAAATAATTGTTGGATGTTTCTGTTGAAGAAACTGGCTCGAATAAGTTTAAAAGAATATATTCATTAAATTAAGTTTTGTGTTAAAAAAAATTGTGGTGAAAATGTGCTTTAGGTCCCCTGCTTGGCGCGTTATCAAAAACACCGATGCCATGGCGAAAATTCTACCGCTATTTCAAAGTGACAATTGGCGACCAATGAAAAGGCTAAAACAAAAGAGTAATGAGCATGCGCTATAAAAAGCTTCAAATTTGCGAGTTGGCGAAAAAGGGTACCTAAACCGCAAATTAACTAAAATTAATAGTTCTCTTCTATAATTATATTATATACGCGGAGGTTTCTAATACATTCAACTTATGCGTATATTAAACTTCTAATTACTTTTTGAATTCGTTTTCGGAATAGGGAAAAACTCAGTTACAGATTATGGATTTTTTCATTTATTATTTTTATATTGTAATGGTAATATACATATTTCACTATAATTGAAAAAAAAATCCGAATTATTTTTTATATTAAAATTTGATTACATTTATGTGTGAAATTATTATGTATTAAATCCTTACTTATAGATCTCAAAATCAAAGTGTTAAGTTCCTAAGAATTTTAGTGAAATTGTATTCAATAAATTAGACTTTGTTTTAATGGGTTTCATTCTAAGATACCATTTATTTAATAGCGATATTAATTTTCGTATAAATATTCCAATTCCATGAATTTTGTTGACTAGTATTTTACCCCGTATCAGAAAATTGGTTACATTTATTCCATAATTCATATGGTGGGAAAGCTATAATTATGTATTCAAAATTCGAAAGTGTCTTGTATTCATTACTTGGGAATGACATTATGGAAATGTATATTTCAGCTTAACTAAGTTTAGAAGCTAATCTAATCTGTTATGATAACCTTTTAGAGGAAGAGCGCCTTCCTTGAATTTAAGAGTAAAAAGAAGCCTTTCTCGAATAATGGCAGAATACTTTAAATTATTTTTTTTCTGGCTGTGGTTATTCTAAAATTGACTCTCATTGAAGACCATAGCCATTTTTCCGCATGGCTGATTTTCAATGGATGTACCCTTTACATTCCTTGGTCTTTACTCCTTCCACGTTTACTTTTTAGTATCCAATTTGTATTTAAGTGCTTTCGGATTCGGAAATATCTTTTTTTTTCTCAGTTTATGAGAATTCCTAGAAAATAATTTTAAGGTCTTAAGGTTTTTTTTATATAAATAAGCAAACCAGAAATATGCGTGAAGTCTTTTAATATGTTATGTATAAAATATTGGATTCCGCAAATATAATTTTTTTATTCTTGTTTAACTCGTTATTGTTTAAGCCTTGTAAAGCTATTTATGCAAAAAAGATAATAAATGTATATAAGTCTCAGATATTTTTAAAATTATATTTTAGCTTATTGCAATAAATAATCGAGCATTACTTGGTACGATGAGTATTTGCGAATATACTTTTTTCTGGTTATAAGTTTCTGGTCCAGTTATTACGTTAAAGCTTTGTTATTATTTAAAAGTTATTATATGTTTCTGATATGATCAGCCAAATTTGTATTATTATATTTATAAAAATATTAGAAAAGTAAAATTGATCTAACAGATTCCGTTTAAAATTCTTTAATCCAATTTTAAAATTCTTGTACGAGTCAGAAACGAACCTCGTTGATAAGGTATTTTTTCTCAGTAAAACAGCCCTTTTCTGGTACGAAAATTTGGAGATAAATATTCTTCCAGGGTCCACTTCAATGGTAAAATACAGTTAACTATACCCTGGTACGTGATTACGTATCATGGTATAGTTAATTTTGTCTAACCATTACGAGTTGGTAAAAGTAGTCAGTTAGCATATCCCAAAAGTATCAGTCAATCAAAATGGCTAACATCACTTTTACCGTTATTTGCAACGAACGTGAAACGATCGGATAGTTAAAGATTAAAATTATTTTATCATGAATTATTGTTTACAAATTTAACTGTGCACTTTTAGAAAAACTTTTCTTTGAAAATTGTGCTGAAATCTAAAAGTTCTTTTTTATACTTCGAATTTTTTTTTGTTCTACAGTAGAAGTCCATTAATCCGGCATCCAACAGTCCGGAATGCCCGATAGTCCGGCATCTCTCCGGAAAATTGTAAAAATTTTGGTTTTCTCCCAAAGTATGTCTGTAAAGGAAATAAAAAAGCTCGAGAGCTATTCGGAAGTTTTCTGAGTGGTTCGAGATCATCCGGAAGTGCTCGGTATTGTTCGGAAACAATTAGCGGCCGGTTAGTCAATAGTAAACGTAACTTTTGAAACTGTTTATAAAAAAAGTGATTTCCGTTCTAACTGTACACAGGGTGACCATGTTTTCAAAACCTAAGCCTTAATAAAGTGACTCAGATGCCGAAATGGAAGAAAAGGAAAAATCAGCTGGGCAGAAGCTGCAGCATCACTAAATAAGTTTATCTCTTTTGCTGAGGCTAGTACAGTGCTTCAGAAATTATTGATTTCCATATCATTAGAAATAAATTTTATACTAAACGCCAAAAGCCAAGAAAACAAAAAGACATTCGTGACTTTTTTAAATCTAAGTGAAATATGTTTTACAGTAGGTGTACATACATTATATGAGATGTAAAATAAACTTTGTTGTATGTATTTGCATACTGTATTTGTAGTTTAATTATTAACCTATTGTTCTTATAATTACCGTCCGATAGTCCGGAATTTTCGGTAGTCCGGCACCGAGCCGGTCCCGAACGTGCCGGATTATCGGACTTCTACTGTATATATAAATTTCAATGATAGATTTTTTTTTGTATTATATAAATTGATACTTATTTTTTTTATAAAAATATACCTTTAAATTCTTCAGAGTACCAAAGTTGTAATGTTACTGTTTCTAAAGCCAAGGAAGTGAAGAAAACAAATTCCTGTGCGTCATGCGGTAATTAACTCATTGTTCATTTGTTTAAATATTCGAAAGACCTTCGCCTTTAAACTCGAATTTAACCCTTCTACCAGAAATGTCATTGTTGACACTCTTCAAATTCTGCGTTCCTTCCGGTACATGACCTAAATGCTACCATTTTTATTTTTTTCCTTTTCGCGTTCCCAAAACGGTATTCAGAATACATTAAAAAGTATCACCAAATTAAACGCAGTCTTCAAGTCTAGTTGTTAGAATTCGAGCTTCTTTCTGTGTGAATAACAAATGCAGTCTCAGTAGGAACATGTGGATGCAACGGTAAAATGAAAGAGGGGAAAAAAAGAAGTTGAACATTAAATGTACTAATTTTCCATCTACAAACCCTATAATCAACTCACCAGTGTGGGCGATGGGATATTATTGTTCCTTGGACGTGCCATCCGACTTCCGGCCTTCTGCCCCTTTTCAGTATAAGAACAACATGTTCGGTGAAGAATGAAAGAAAAAAAAAACGGATTCGTCTTCAGGCAAACAGAAATTTAATACAGTAATTAAAGATTCAGCTATAGCTATTCTGTTTGCTGTATTTTCTTCCGCGTTTATTTCCATATCTCCCCATGAAAAATGCAAATTTAAAACTTAGGTTCTTCTTTCATTATGAGGTTGCATTACGGGAGATTTAAGTTTAAAATCATTAGTGTCTAGAGCGTCAATTGTATAATTTTCTCTAACCATTTATTTATATATAGTTTAATGAACTCTTTTCTTATTAAAGAAATAATTTCACTATAAGTAATTAAGCTAAAATTTAATGGATAAAGTGAAAAATAATATTCTATTAAAAAGGAAAATTAATATTTTTAAAGTGCAGATGGAATGAAAAGATATTTCTTACATGAAAGTAAATTATTTCGAAACTAAATTCTGGAATTGAAATATCAACTTGTTTTTTGTTACTATCGAATAATGGCTGATGAATATTTTTCTGTATGCACATCAGTTGTTATGGCAGCATATGATTTTTGGGGTTACTTGCGATACTGGGATATGATTCTATCAAAAATAAGTCTGATGGAAGACACTAATGTGGGTATGATTGGCTGAAAATCTTAAAAATAATTTAAGCTGTTAATATATCGATTGCGTAATACTAAACTCTTTTTTTTTTTTTTTTTTTTTTTTTTTTTTTAAAAAAATAGAAAATTACTAATTTGTAGTGTTATGCATACGTTTTGCAAATATCATTTTTCATTCAAGAATTCGAGATCGCTTGTTCTAACAAAAAGTAATGTTTTGATTTAATCATTAAGTATTAAATACGAATATGTTAATAATATTTTATAAGGAATAAATTTATAATTATTTCAGTTGTAAATTTTTTGCACACTGAGACTACGTATCAATCAATCAGAATCACACATACATATAATAAAGTTAAATTTTCCTAATTTATAACAAATCCGCTACCCACATTTTATATATAGTCGTCCCCAGAGAAACTTATAACAGTATTTCATACCATATTGCTTCATAGCCTTTGTACCAGTAAATATTCAATACGCTTTTATGTATAAAATTCCCACGCAATTATTTCATTCGTACTTCATTGTCTTAGTAGTAGTAACTAAAGTCAGAAAAATTCAGAGCTTATGTCTACAATAAAAATAGAAAAATGAACTTAAATAAATTGGAAATCTAAATTATACATGTTTTTCTATTTATTTCAAACACATTAATAGTACAATATATTTAAATGCAAAATTTTTTATAAGATTTATGTGCAAATTTGTACTTTTTATATGAATTCAAGTGTTCTAAAAAAATAACTTTCCAAAATTAAATTTTTAAACAAGCTCCTTATGGAAGGAAAGATATATTGATTTAACTAAATTAATTCTTCTTGGCGAAAAATAGCTTGCGCAGGAGGAAAATAAAAGAAAACAATCCTACTTGTCGATGCGGTTGCCAAATAAGCCAATTCACTAGCTTACTACGCCATGATGGATTCCTTCATATGGTGATTTTTCTATCTTCTCCAAAGTCAATTGTTATTGAAAAAATAAATCTGGGTGTACAATTTTTTATTGTCTTACGGGTTACAGCTAAATTGAATTAGTATTTAGTTTTAAAAGCCTTATCTGACAATTTTTAAATGAATCAAAAAGTGTACACTTCCATTTTTTTATGTATGTTAAAACATTTATTTTTTTATACATTACATCAAAATAGTTTTAAAAACCCTGTAATGTCTATGTAATGAGATAAAACTGCTCCATCAGGTTGAAAGGCCATTAACAAATAGTATTTATTTATAAAATGAATATATTCTAAAAAATGAAAAAAAAAGGATTAAATTTTCAGGAAATTTGGATTTTGAGAAGTTACCCAGAACAACCACATCTGGTAGCAATTACAGTACTTATACGCCTGAATTCAGATTGGAATACATATCTTCTTTTCCAAGTCTTCAATACAGAGTCACAGTTTGTGCAACAGACATTGATGAAAAACCGGGCGCTTAGAAATAGACGTTTACTGTTGGTGATAGATTTGGAAAATGTAATAGCCAAGGCAGCAGTCTTTGATTTTCTTATCAAGGAGCATACAATACCAGCAATATGTAGTCATGCGTTATTCTACTGAAAAGTGGCATTTCGCAAAACTCAAAAGATTCAGCCATGAGCTTTAACATAAGTCAAGTGTTACGACCAGTGTTCAGTGCCGTCGATGAGAGCAAAAGATTATAAAGATATATATCAACAGGTACACTACTTATACTATACCTTCAACATATCACATAAATAAAATTTATGAATATATTTAAAATTATAATATTGCTTATGTATATTAAATAATTTCCTGTCGCTAAATCAAATTTGTCAACTGTTGAATAACATTGCTTTTATCATTAATCACTTCCTTTACTAATTACTTCTAATGATAATTTCATGCTTAAGGATAAGCATGCAAAAGTATTTTCTGGATTTTAAAAGTGACCACAATAATAAATATAAATATCCTACAAATTCATATTATTTTATTCACCATAAAAATCTATTATCCCTATAAATTATTTCACGTTCGTAATTGTGATCAGAATTATTAATTAATTTTACATTTTATTTTAAAAATTCCTAAAAATGAGTATTTTTATTTAACAAAATAGTTGAAAATATATAAAAGAGTATGAATAATTTTTTCTTCAGGTTCGTGCCGCAAAACCGCATTCAAATTTGATTTACTGGCATGTGTCAAATGGTCATTTAAAATAATTTTTGCTTAATATTAAATTGAGCATTAATTCATTTTTTATGACCTTCACGTTTAAAAATGTCCCGAAGTATATTTTATTTATTTATCCTAACTTCTCCTCCTAGTTTATATTACAACATATAAATTATTTCATGTTTATTTTGTACTGTAATATACGTATATTTTTTTCTGCTTTTTTATTGGATATTTATATTAATAGTTTAAAACAGGAACTGTTTTGTGTTTATAATTTCCAAGATATCATTAATTTATAAGCGTCATATATAATTTGTTTAGTTTGAGAAAATGTTTTATTTACAAATAGTTTCTTCGTTTAAACTTGGAAAAATAATTTTAAATTACAAAAACATGACACGACTTAATAGACTTACACCTGAAGATTAAGGCATTAAAACAGTCTCCTGTTGCCTTCCGGAAAAACAATTCAATGATGGTGGTCTATGAAAGTTAGAAAAACTCCTAAAGATCTACCGCGACGTATGCATAACACATAAGCAATTCTTATATCTACCGCTTTTCAGCGATGTTTAAGATTTTTACTTGAAATTTTCAATCCAAAGACGTTATTATTTGGTGAGTCGATTATTAAATAAAAAATAAAATACTTTTTATATGTCTATTACTTACCAATAATATTTTACTCGTATTGATTCGGCCATGTGTGCCCGAATCCCACCATCTTTGTTATAAAAATAATACAAGTAATGTAAATTGGTAAAGATTTGTTGTACGGTCACTCTCGGGATTTTTTCAAAAAGTCGCCAAAAATCTCGCCATTTTGCACAAGCGAGGTCTAAAAATAGAATATTGAAAAACATTGGCTGATTGGTCGGAATTAGTTGGGTTGCCAGAAAATGTTGTTTATCGCCAAATGTGGAAAACTCGCGCCAAGAGTGTCCGTACAGTATATCTCATCCATATAAATTAATAAAGAAGTAATATAAATTTTAGCACAGTGTCTTAATTAGTTCATATCTTCACTTTATTACAACTTTGAAAATTCTTGTTTAAAACGAAATGTGCTTTTTGTGTTTTCTAGGATAGAAAACTATTTAAAGGTGTTCTTTTGGGGTAAAATGTTTTCTTGGATATGCGAAACCATTTTTTATCCTGTACCTTTTAAGAGTGAAAAATCGCTTTTTTTAATAGCTTCGGATAACTGTTGAATGGATCGTTGTGTCGGTAGATTAACCGTAATTACTCTTAATTTAAAAGGAAACCGTAATCTGCACCAGCTGCTTCCATTTTTGTTTTGTTTTATGATTTCATGGACTGCTGTTCATCAAGTTGTTGTGAGGGGTGGGGGGTAACATATACAAGCAAGAACAATCTTAAGGATCAGCTATTATTTCGGTTAACGCTTTTGATGTTTTTCCTGCCTTGTTCTTTGTAATTTTTTTCCTAGACTGCGAATAAATTTAGCTATATTTGTGTTTTTTAAAGACTGTATTGATTGTTTCACACAGTGTTTAAGATTGTTTAAATTTGAAATATAAGGACCTCTGATAGGAAACATAGAAATTAATGGATAAAATAGATGAAAAGAAAAAGAGATTAAAGAAAAGTTCGAAATGATTTAGTGTTAGCCATTTACGATATTTCCTGATTTTTAGCTATTAACATCAAAACAGATTTTTGTATTTCTCACTATTTAAAGACCTCATTATCCTTGTATGTAATAAATAGGTTTACTATGTTACTTGTATTTTTATTTCATTAAAATTTTTACCATACAGTGTGAGTGGTTTTTAACAATCAATGGTTGTTATAAAAGAAATGAAAAAATTGGAATATATTTTATATTGTATTTACGAAATCGTTGAATATGTATTAAATTGCATATTATTTAAATCTATTAAAATAATGCTTGAATACTTAATGATTAAACTTAGCTCGTTTAATAATAAGGCACTTTAAAATATGTTAAATACAGCCAGATTTTTTTAAATCACAAATAGGCTATTTAATCTACATGTAAAAATCTAACATTAAATTATTAAAATTCATCAATATATCAGGAAATTAATGAAATTGTCAAATAAAAATTGCTATGAAACAATACATAATTTCCAATTGTAATTATTTTTTATGGATGGACTAAATTATTTGAATTAATCCAAAAGTTCCCAATATATTCCAATTTTGTGAGACTATTTGTACTACAAATGGGAATAACATTTAATTTAAAAAAGAAAAATTTTTGTAATTGTAAAAATATGAATCCTTATAATTCTCCCCATAAAAGTGAAAGGCTAAGATATTGATAATATTACATCGAAATCCCTCTCAAAGTTAATGAGACTTTGATTTAATGTTCGAGTTAAAGGTCAGTTAAAAGAAAAATCTTCCATCACTTTTTCATTCCCATGCCTAAATTGAAACGATGAAGCAAGTTTGGTTGAAGGCATTGACCTTGTAGCGACCCCTGGTGTCAAACCCGCATAATTCTCACTTTTCTGAGCCTTCGACTATTTAATTAGATGAGAGCCAGTTTTGATCTTTTATTTTATAGCTATTTTTTTCTGAGTTCTCTCCATCATTTAATACTCAGCGGTGTTTTCCAAATTGAAGGGCCGCAGAATTAAAATATCTATCCTTGTATTCTCTTTCGTAATTAGATCGGGCAGCTAATACATTACGTTTCCGAAATTACCCAGGTCCCCTCCTTGCATTAGTTTTAGCACCTTGTAAAGCTTGTGATTATAGCTTTGATTAGATTTCCCGCGTTGTGATTTTCATTGGGTTAAATTGCGCTAAGAAAAAGTTAGATTCATATATATATATATATATATATATATATATATATATATATATATATTGAATTTTCTGAAACGAAAACAATTATTTGCTGTCTTTGGTTAATTTTTACATTTCTGTCTTGATGACGGATTTAAGTTTTGAATATTTTTGAAGATATTTTAAAAACAAAAATTTTGTTTAGAAACAATAATGCAGAATTTTAAAATTTCTCAAAAGAATATATTGGAAATCTCATATTTCGTTTATGTAAAATCTCTGAGCTTACATAGTATTTTTTGGTTTCGATTTCTAACTCATGCATGAATGGTTGTAGCGTTTTGGAATTACTTTAAATTTGGATCGAATGAGCAAGCCTTTGTGTATAAAAATTACAAACGTAATACGACAAACAATCGTCGAATCAGTTTGGAAATTCAATCATCCTCAATTTTTTTTTTTTTTTTATCTTTTGAAATTTGTAAACTATATTTTTTATAATGAGCAACTTTCCAAAAATCGATTGAATTGTGATTATACGGGTTTGAATTTTTCATCACAGTGTGAATTTTTAATTAATATCAAACCTATAAGGAGAACGCATTGTGCCAACTTTAAGAAATAAATAAACATTATTCTTTTTTTCTAGCATGGCTATAAATGTTTTTACTTGAAAAAAAATTGTTAACATTTAACAAGAATTCACGAAGTCTTGATTTTCAGTGAAATAAAGTAATCTTTTACTTTGAAAATTAGTGATTTCTGATGTCGGTTGGCAGTGATTTTTGTGTTCGAATGTACGATGACCTTTCTTAATTTAAAATATTTGAGTTTTTTTATAATTGTTTGTTTAAAAAAATGTACTAAATACGATGGAAAAAAATGTTTTGATCGTAAATGTTGATTGCTTGAAAATTTCTCTTAAATTGAAAAGTTATTGAGCTTTGTTTAAGCTTTTCGTTTCTAAATTCTTGTTTTGATTTCTTGGATAAAAAAAAAAGTAAAGTGGTACGCATTTTCTTAAAAGTTTATACGAGGCTCAATTGTTTCTTTTAAATGATTTATTTTAGTAAATTGCACATGGCTTTCTACTTAATTTTGAAATCATTGAATAAAAAAAAATGTCACATTAACAAAACTTGTATTAGCAGTGAGACAATTTACATTTTAATTGATCATTTCTTCATTATAAATATAAAAATAATTCAAGAATTAACACACAATTATGCCTTTTTTATTTTCAGTTCAACTCGAAGCAAAACTGAAGGTTATAGTATCCAGTTAAGAAATTCGTCACTTACGCCGCCTAAAAAAGATGATTTAATCATGTGATTAGTAATATACAATCATGTTTAAATAGCAACATATGTAAATTCATCTTGGTTTAATTCCCCATCGTTGATATGGGATGTAAGCTTGAAGTAAAAGATGCCAAATCATGTATTGACCATGTGTTACACGGTCGTGATTCGAAACTTCAGTTTTTCTTTATATTATCTTACGATATATTTCAGAATATTTAAATTTCTTAAAATTATTTTTCCTTTCGATTTTTTTATTCACATAAATTATTCCCTAAATTATGAAATACAAATGTTAAAAAATTTTATTTTAAGGAATTTGCAACCAGTGATAATAACTTGATCACAGTGGATATAACACATGAATTTATATTTCCCCATGTTATAATGAAAGAATATTAAAACTTTTGTTTCGAAATGTAAAAATTTCTGTTTGAATATATTTGGCTGACTGAAAGAGAATAAAGTTTACGTTTAGTACACGATGCTATATTAAGGTGCTACATATTTCAACACAGGTTATATAACTTCGTTATTTGATTTAAAAGATCCTAATTTATTTTTTTAAGACTATCTGCTTTTATAAGAGTTAGTCCTCACATGTGATGTAAAAATACATATACGTTCATACAAATGAATTTTTTATAACTTTTTAAATCTATTTTAGGAATTATTTTGATATACCCCCCCCCCAATCGAAAATTTGGCGCCTTTTTTACTTGCCAAGATGGATTCTCGCTCAATACAAATAATTAATACATAAAAACTTTAAAAAAGAAAAAGAAACTCAAAAAATGATACAAAATACAAGAAAATACTAAATTTGGCAACAGCAAAAACCTAAAAGCTGTAAAAACCTAAGTTGGCAACACCAAAATAAGAAACAGCAACCCTAAAAAGTCCATAAGAAGTGCCAGATTTGGCGCGTAAGTTTTGGGGGGTATATCAAAGTTGTATCCTATTTTATTTAACTATACAAAATAACTTCATATAAGTATATTTTGTGGCAAGACATTTTTAACATGTAATAATGGACAACTGTGTGTGTATAAAAAAAAAAATACTGAAAGCCCTACCAAGTTCTTAGAATCAAACTAATCCTCCTTCTGCGGTTTTGATTTCAAACACTTGACAAATTCTTGATCAGCTTTGTCTGCAATTAAAAAAAAAATATTCCAGCTTAGAAAAGTCGTTTGTCTGTTTAAGAACTTCCATTCCTTCAAGTAGAATATTTGCTCTTCGGGATGTGGCAACAGAGCCTGCATTTAGACGAATTTAAGAAATTGTAGAGAGTGCTGCCATCGAGGAGTTGAAGTGTTCTCGAAGAGGGTTTTCCTAGCTTGTACAGGAGAACTCAGCTTCCCTATGGTGGCCTCACTTTACATCCTGCTGATGCTTAGCGAAAGAGCGGGAACGAGAAATGATTTTATACGACCTTTTTGTTTTCGTGAAATTGAGTGTTTCTTTTGAATAAAAGTAGTGTTTCAATTTCCGAGAAATTTTTTCATTATCATTTATTTGGTTTGTTTTATGAATTAACAAAAAATCGTGAAATCGTGGATAATTAAAAAGCGACACAACTCAACTAATGTTTCATAAAAATAAAGATTTCCTGTAACCGTTTGTATTATTAATTTATCCATTAAACTAACAATTGACGAATAAATAAATAACAATTGATATTTTCAGTACTTTTTTTTCATCAAATTTTAAATTCTAATGGAATATATCATGAAAAGTTTAAATGTATTTTGTACTCTCGGAGGTAGTTAAATGTTACATTTATATATTTCCTTCGTGGTCAACTAATTGTGAAAATAGGTGAATAATTTTTATGTATTGCTTAATAAATTTATTTTGAATTCTTTTTAGATTACTCTCACTTCAATTAATTCCATTCGTATGCTTGATTAACCTGGATACATTATTCACTTAAAATTAGCTATTGTTATATATTTTCAGCTGCATATTTGTGTTGAGAAAACCCGATAAGATATCCACCGTACTTTTAATTAGCTGTCAAGTGACGTAGGTAACACTACACTTCATTAGAGACCGGTATTGCAATCTACGGAGCGTTTTAATACGTATAGCGCCTTCGTCTGCTTCCGGTATCGAACCCGCTACACCTGGAACACAAAGACAGTGCTTTTCTCCCATTAAGTTGCTTCGAATCATTTTGCTTTATAAAAGGCATTTTTCATATACACATTTTGCATTGCTAAGTTGGCAGCTGAATAATCAGAGTCAATACTTCAATTTCATTGGTTCGTGTCTCACTTCGGGTGTAGATGCCTATATTAATTGAAGGTATAATTAAAGGTCGCAATATAATTTACCGTCTTGTTTAAAATACCCGTACTGTAACAAACCAAACTATGATGCTCATTAATCGGAACGATTTAGAATTTAGTGCAATTGGCGATTTTTATGAAAGTTCTCATATTTCAGTTTTCGCCAAATTTCTAAAAACAAATTGATGTTTTAACCTTATCTAAATTAATAAATTAGTTATATTATACATCCCTCACTTAAACTTAGATGTGATTTATCTTTCAACGAAACATCCTTCCAGGAAATGCTCTTACAATAAAAACTATGTGGATTTTAATGATGTTTTTATGTCCAAGATATGATTTTATGTATGTGCTTGAGATATATTTTATGCCAAACACAAGAGTGATAAGTGTCTAAAATTACAGCTCTTCTTTCTTTAGACATGCCTTTATTTGAAGAACTGCCGGGCAATATCACATTTTCTTTGATTTATCTTTCTTTTAAATCTTAACATCGTCTTTGCCTATCGCTGTATTACATTGTCTAGCAAAAGATCTCGTAAGCGATAAGATTACGAGTAAGAAACCGTGCTTTGAATTATGGATATGGTTATTTTTATGGTAATAAAACAAACACACTATATAATATCGAAAGTGCCTAAACTTTACATGTACAAGATTACAGAATTATATTGTCTAGTTAGAATAACCTTACAAAATTTGATCATTTCGATGTTTCTAATTCAATTTGTATATCATTCACAACAATATTTTCAGAAATATTTGGGTTATAATATCGAAATAAAGCAATAATTGTATAAATACAAGTTATTTCGTATATCAGTAAGTTCTCTGCCGTTCGATTTATATTAATTAGCGGAAGTTTTATCTATTATATTAATTAGTGGAAAGCGGAAATATCTATTATCAAGGATCAACAAAAAATTCGAGGTAGTTAATAAACTAAAGTGCATGTATAGTTCTAAGTGTTAAGATAGATTCGAGTTATATATATCGAAATTTGATTTTAAGTATATATGCATTTTAATATTCATAAATAAATGATATATATATATAATATTTTATTTAATAGTATTCATAGCATTTTTAATATTCATAAATAATGAATTTAAAATTATTAAAAATTCATTTTTTATCAGAAATAAATCAATTTGACAAATGCTGTATTTCGGAATATTAACAAAAAAAATCTTTTGAGAAAAATTCAATCAAAATTACGCTAAAAAGTATTTATAGAAAAATTTAAAAATCTGCTGTTATTAAGGCAAACTATAACACTTATTTTAATATATAAATTTTTTTACAACAGATATTGCAAAAAAATGTTTGAATTTGCTTTTTAGTGATGCATAATCCCCATCTAATAGTATCCTTTTAGAAACATTAAAATGTTCAATAATATTTATCGGAGTTAACTGTAGATAAAAAGAATTAAATCAATGTGAACCTTTTTAATTGACACGATTTTAATTTCCAATCAATTTTTAATAAAGTAATTTACTGGAACAAATTTCATGGGTTATTTTACTTGGCCCTCAAATAAGTTCCCAAATTTCATTGACATTGCTTGGAGTTATATAATAACACACAGAACCGGTATTTCCAGCGTCACAGATAACTGAACTGTTAGCACTCTGGTCAGCAATTTGTGAGACTTCCATTTAATCTTAGAGTTTTACCAAAATTGGGAAATCTACTTTAAGACTACAAGTGCTGGTTAAATGAGCTCAACAATGGCAATAAAACGATATGTCAAATTAATCTTGATTCCAGTAACTATCAATAGTTATAGTAATTTTATATTAATATTTTAACTTTTAAATTCTGTAAATGTTTTTAAATTATTTTTTGCAGTAAGAGGGAAATATGTTTTTAATGTCAAAACTTATACCGAAGTGAAATTTAAAAAAAAATTAAAACGACTGTTTTTATATTGATAATAATACAGCATATTTCGAAATTCGTGCACTTTTTCGGAATTCAGACGAAAATTAAGTTTCTTCCTGCAATTAAACTTGAACCTCTACAACATATTCCTTTTATGCTATGGCCGTAGAACAAACAACCTAAACCTAATTTAACTTGTGTAAATGTATATTAAATTTTAAAAACTTGGTTAAAAAAAATCGGAAAATTCATGGCGCGATCATATCACAATATAAGCAGTGTTTAGAAAGTTTGGCAGGAAGTCAGTATTTTTAGACGAATCGGTCGCCAAAAAATGTCAAACAAGGAATTTGAGAGATGAGCTTATTTACAACTTATCTTTTTCCGAGATTAATAACCAGTTCGGATTTCAAGCGAAGAAATCGCTGCCTGGAGGTTTTTTTTTAAGCGCAGTGACAGCTATAATTTCATTTTCGGAACAAAGAATTAAGCATCTGATGCTGGCAACACCTTCCCCCTCCACCTTACATCAGAGGTGAGCCTTCGAATCCAAATGGCGTTGGTCACGCAACGACGAGCTATAAAATAAAAAATCTAATATAGTCTTGTTCATATTTGCCTTGAAGGGATTGATGTGACATACAGAAGGTCAGGTTGTGGATTAGTGGTTTCGGAAACGAAATGTGAAGTAGTGCACGTATTTCATGTTTATACGTTATGCTTTAGTTCTGTTAGGTTATTCAAGGGAGTAAGCGAGAGCTGTATATTAACATTCTTTGATAGTGAATGCAGATCAGCAATTTTATTTTAGACCACCCTTTGAGAGAGATAATTTCTATGCAAAAACGTCCTTCAAATAAGATGGTGTTCTGATTATTTAGTCGAATGCTTTTGTTATATTTTTTTAATAACGATCCATAAATAAAAACTAAATAGTGTGCATTTAGTTAAGTTATTTAAGTTATACAAGATAAGGTTGATTCACGAGATTTCTTTCATAAAATTATTTTATTCAATACTTGCGTATGAATTGTATTCATTTAAAAAAATCGTTTTCTTAGAACTTCCTGAAAAAAAAAAAAATTACAAATTACATCAACATCACTATTTCTGGTTTGAATGCTCATCACTATTCCACCCATTGTTGATGAACATCACTATTCCATAGCATTTGTAAATAACTTTTGCATCTATTTATCTCAA